>OMLM01015331.1:6602-18105 GCA_900302695.1 Helostoma temminkii | reverse complement strand
TTTTAATATATTTTTATATATTATATTTAATATAAATCATTACATATATTTTTATAAATAAAATATCAATATTTTATATTTTATTTGTAATGCAATGCTACTTATTATGTAGAGAAGAGGTGTGTAAAGAACACAAACTCAATATTCAATTTTGCCTATAAATCAAAATGTCACCCCACTAAAAACAGAATTTCATTTAATTTTTGTACTCTGGTAAAACTACAAGCTCTAAATGTTACTTAAAGTACAAAAGCAAATACTCCACTAAGAAAACTGTAAAAAAGTAGAGACTGTGGATCAAAAACAGCAGTCGGTAGAGGTGGGGCCTGATTTTAAACACATTATGTAGTGTAGGGTAGTAACTAATCCTGTGACCGACGTTGTACTTGTCTAAAAAACTACTGTTTTAAGAGTTGTTTATTTTGGGCTTGTTTTCAAAGATGTAGTTCCTTGTTTCTCTGTTGAAATCTGTCAACACTGCTCACGGGTTTGTTTTTTCAGCCTAATGATGACCTCCTTCACCTGCAACTCTTTGATGCTCATGTTGAGGGTTCCAGTGAAGGAATACTAAATGCAAATCCAATACCAAGAGCCACCTCTCGACCTTTTACCTTTTACCTTAATTAGACATGGAGTAACAATTGAATAGGCCCATAGCTGCCCATGTCATCAACTGTCCAATTACCTTTGAGTCTCTGAAAATGGGAGAGTATGTACAAAATGTCTGCAATTCCTAAACAGTCAATCGAATACTTTTGTTAAAGTCCTAGAATTAAACCTGTCAGTCTACACTGTATACAGAGATGTCCCCCATCCCTTGCTGAAATCTTCCCCCCATGTAAACATGTTTGACTCAGACAATCTCTTGCTCTGCGTGAAAGCACAACTCTGCACCATGCCCAGACCCAATTCTTCTATTATTGCCTGGAGATCATATGTGAAAACAGCTTAGATAACTAAGCTAATGACCCTGTTTTGAGATTTATTTCTTTCATTTGGGCCGAAGATGGAGTGAGCACTTTTATTGGTGAGTTTTATTACCTGTCGTGGTCAAAAAGAGGTCAACTGAAATAATTACAAGTAAAATAATCTGATTTTAATTCAGTTAAAACTGACTTAAAGGTGTTCAGCGAAAAGAGTTCATTCAGATTCAAGATAATGTGAGAGCTGTGCTGCTGAAGAGCAAACGAAAACCCTCGGCTGAAGTCTGATCAGTTCAGAACTGGCATTCTCTGGCCCCTGGAAAGGTGTCAGTGCAGAGGTGCAGATGTGCACTGCTGGCTCTCTGATTAGTGTTTTGGTACATTCAGGCCACACACGCACACGCAAACACTGTCCTGGCTTTGGGCCAGTGGCCTGGGGCAGGTCTTTATCTTCCAGTCACCCAAAGCCTCTTAAGCCCTGCAGCTATGCCAGACTGCTCTCCCCCTCTCCCTTTCTAAATCTCTCCTTCCTTTTTCAAACCATTAGTATAATTCTCCTTCTCCCCTGCTTCACTTTCTCTTGCTTACTTTTTTCAAGCCAAATCCTTTTTATCATCCAATCATTAAACTTTTCTTTTCAGATTTTCCTGCTTCATTTTCTCTTCTCCCTCCACAAAGCTTAGTATCATGTCACTTCTACAGCTCTCTCTGTCACACCCAGCACAGGGCTGCTCTTTTGTGTCTCTCCAGCTTTCCTCCTCTCTCTCTGTCGAGGTCCAGTGGTTGCAGCGCTAGAATGTCAGACAGCCATATATTAACATTTAGACAGCCGTGGGGACTGAAGGGGAGATCTGGTTTAAATCAGTCATGTCCTCCTGGTACACTCAGAAAAGTTCCACAAACCTACTGGTACAGCTGGTACCAACAGAGCGCTGGTGTCAGTCTGCAGGGATGTGTTACCCCATTAGCTGTCAGACATGACAGGTTTTATGGCTTTGTATGCTTGTGTTTCTCTCACTTTTTCTGTTTGCTTCAAATTCCACTAAATGCATTGTGTCGTTTTGCCAAGTCAATGTGACAGCCTAGTTTATAAGACAGAGTGAAGTGGACCATTGCTTCCAGTGTGGGTGGAACATTATTTAATAATATGTAAATTCTAACCAATAATTCATTTAGTAAAACATTTAATAAAAACATCAAGGAACCAAGGTGACATCTTCAAACTGTTCGCTTTGCCCTTATATGGAAAAGATAAAATAACAAAATCCATTATTGTCAGTAAAACGGGGGTCCACTGAATTGGTCTAGACAGAAATATCTCCATAAATATTAGATGAATGGGCATTGTGACATTTCCACTATTTACTTCTATTAAATCAAATAGAGAAGTTCAGTTTGTCCAGTACATTGGTTTATGACAAACACCTGCAAAAGTAATAATATCCTCATTAAAACCAGTTGTAGTTACATGGCAACAACTAATTAAGTTAACTGGCAACAGGTCAATTACATGATTTAGTGTAAAAAAAAACAAACATCTGAGTTTCTGAGTCTCTCAGAGGTAAAGCTAGGCAGAAGTTCCACTGATCTGTGAAAAGCTGCATCTACAAATTGTATATTTGTAGCCAATTAGATATTTTAAGACTAAAAGACTTTAAATGTATACTCATCTACAGTTCATAATATCTTCAAAAGAGTCAAAGATCTGGAGAATCTGTGTGTGCAAGGGACAAGGCCGAAACACAATATTAGATGCTTGTGATATTCAGGCTCTCAGATGGCACTGCATTAAAAACAGGTATGATTCTGTGATGGATATCTGCACATCTGGAAAGGCATCATCAATATTGAAACATACATCCAGGTTTGAGAGCAGCATATGCTCCCATCCAGACAAACCACATGCTACATGTGCATCTGCAAATATCATAATCAATAACATGGTTGATTATTTAAACAAAAAACTGTAATACAGTATATGGAAAACACATCACACTGTTCGATACTTCTTATGTCTCAGGCCTTTTTTAAGTGTTAGTGGTAATCAGTCACTAATTGAACTTACAAAATGTTATAGATTTTTTATAGAACCTGACCTGAGGATTACTATATGTAGATCCTTTAGCAGCTAAAGTGAATTATCCTCAGTGATTGGTGGAGACTAAAAACAGAGCTAAAAAAATAGAATGTTGGACGTAAATTCAACGTAAATGCAACTTTAAAAGCTCAATGTCTCAGTCCATCTCAGTAGGATTTATGTTAAATCCTAATATTGCTCATGACTCCTTCATTTGTGCCTGACCAGAAAATCCAGCCCCAACAGGAAAACCAATCAACAATCAAACCAAATATATTTTATCAATCAAACTGCAGTTAAATTATTTATTTTATCTTTACAAGCTTTAATTGATCTCATCACTATAGTCCAGCCCCCAGCCCATGAGGTAAGGGGTTCTTGGTTTTAGTCCAGCAAATAGTTGGCACCATTTTGTAACCAATTTTCCTGACTGAGAGTCTGTTCTTTGCCTGTTAAAATGCAAATAATTGGTTGGTAATTAAGCGCTAGCTTTTGTAAAAAAGGTGGTAGCCCATATGTGACCAAAAACAAGCACTGGAAGTTTAGCTTCCAAGTCATGTCTTTCCTCACACATTTCATTACAGTCCAATTCTGTGCAGCTGTGGAAGACAGAAAAGTGAGACATATTATTATTCATTACTGGGATAGCACAGCAGAGACAGGGTGGAGCACAGTGATAGTGTGAAATCCCTGTAAGGATGACTCTTTGTACTTCTCAGTCTCACAGAGTCTGGTACTTTTTCGGTGCTGTCGGCAGCTTTGTTTGTGTGAATCTGCGTGTTGTGTGCACACAAGCCTACATGCATATGTGTATATGTGTGCAGACTCTGTATGTGTTACTGCAGAGGTGACAACAACCAAAAATACACTAGCTCCGCAAGCCTGAATTATTCAGAGTGGGGGCTGAGCAACAGGGGATGGGGGAGGAGATAGATGGATGGATGAGAGATGATGGTGAGAGGAAAAACAGTACAGTGAGGACGAACAAAGTCGAAGATAACAAGGAAGGCGAGAGAAAGTTGGGAAAAGTGAGGACTCATCAAAAGCAAGCACACACACCCCAGACATGCACAGGCTAGTGACTTGTCAGAGAATGCACATATACAGTACACTAACAAATTCTTACATCTGCAGACTGTAAAACCAGTAAAAAACAACCAGGCATCATCACGTCTTATACGTAAATATAACCTCCTCTTTAATGTATTTGCCCACAAACCACACTTCACCTCTCTAATACACAGCTCCTCTGCGCACACACAGTGCATTCCTCTTTTATTCTATACATTCAGGCTCCTTAGTGCCTATCACTCACATTGAAATTCCATCTGTCTTTGCAATCTGGGAGTACAGCTGTGGAGCTTTACATTTCCTGTCTTCCTGCCTGGCATGATAGGGACGGGGGGTATGGAAAAGCAAAGTTGCGACTGGGGCATGGAGCCACATTTATCACTTAGCATGGAAACAGTACAGATCTGATGTCAAATGATGTCAGTAAGTACAGTGAAGGAATATGTTTTTTTATTGCAGCCATGAATAAACACCACAAAAATACAAGTCAAACCCTTCTGATACTTCAGGAAACAGCTTTAAACTTCAAAGTGAGTTTTTAAAGGAATGATTGCACAGAAATAAAAGGAACCCTGGGCAGCACTGAGAGTGAGCAGTGTACAGCACAGGTGACTGCTGTAGAAGGAGAGGGAACATAATTAGTGACTTCCGCTCACTACAGAGCACTCAGGCAGAGGGGAAAGGTCTGGAAGTAAGCTGTTATTCTACATCTCAGTCAGCTCCTCAGAGTCCCATTAACAGTCGATGTCTTCCCATCAGTGTGTGGAGGAGGAGGGGTAGGAGAGAGTGGAGAGTAATAGATTTCAGCCTGCAACCACTGACCAACGCACCAAATAAGGGTTGAGACTAGACATGATACAACAATGTACACAAAGCTGGTGGGTGAAAAGTGTTCTATGAAGATTCTGACCAGATGATGAGATGCACAGTCATGAGTCAACCCCCCGTGCCTGCATGGGTTTTCTCCAGGTACTCTGGCGTATTCCCACAGGTTAATTGGTCACTCTAAATTGACCATAGGTGTAAATAGGTGTATGACCCTATTTGTCTGCCCTTTGATGCACTAGCGACCTGTGTACCCCGCCTCTCGACCAGCAACAGCTGGGATTGTTTGGGAAAATGGATGGATAGACAGGTGGAACAGAGGAGCCAGGTATCGAACCGCTGACTCACTGACAATTAGTGGACAACTGACTATTTCCTGAACCACAAAACCACCAAGTAGCTTTAATGTTGTTACTGATCTACATATTCTTCACAAACAATCTTTTTTAACATTTGTATCGGTTCTTTGTACCAATTTCCTGCTCATTTCAACTGAAGCAGTCTAACTAAGCACTGGTATGTTTATCAATCATTAGATTGCACACAATTAGGTTTCAGTTACACTGCTCTCCATTACAGCTTTTAACTGACTGCTGAAGGAAAGGAAGGAAGGAAATGAAGATGGGCCTGTGTGTACATGTGCTGTGTGCCTGTGAGTATGTGCACAGGCTTTTACGTGCATCTGTGGTTGTGTTAGCTCAGAGAAGTCAAAAGGCTGAATGAGACTCATCGTGCAAGTAACAGTTACTTTATGATAGATTATGTGCTAATTAGTGGGACTGTGGAAAATGCCCATTGTGTGTTTTAGCTCACTTCTGCTTAGTGAAACCAACAGTCCAATCTGCAATATATAGCAGAGAAAGCTTGCAAGTATTGACATTAGACACACTGGAACACATGGATAACACATCCATGGATGTATTATGAGAATAATACATGAATCCTATTCATTCCATGAAAGTTGCTCAGTAGTGCGGGTGATATTCATTCATTCATTCATTCATTCATTCATTCATTCATTCATTCTTCTGGATTGTAACCATAAAAACTATATGGACGATCCTCAAGCTTCTGCAGTTTTGGGCTTATGTAGCATGTGCACTAAACCTGCACACGTGAACAGGAATTAAACAATATAATCCCAAGTAATTATTACATGATACTGGACTGAATAAATCAAATACAAAGAGAACAAAACACAGGTTAAGACAGAAAATTGCACAAACATAAATCCTAGTGAACATGTGTTAAATGTTTCTGCACGTGGAGCATATCTGATCCCAATATTCATTTTTCTGCCACGTTGAGGCAGTTAAATCTGTCAGTAAGAGGTTATGTAATGTATTAAACCACTACTAAAAGCTTCAAGTCTACTCCACTAATCATAATTAAGACCTCAACACAAGTCAGTCCCACCTCAGATGATGGCAGCCTGCCAGTAAAAACACTAGATGACTTTGAGATGCTGCCAAATTACTTTCTACGAGCAAATGAAATAAATCTCTCTAAGTGCTTCGGCAGGGATTAGATCTGTGATTTCTTTGCTCTGGCCACTAATGCAACATCTCTGTAATGTGTCAGCTTCTCCTCTCTGACCCTTATGTCACTCTCTTCCTGTTACGGTGACCACAGAGTAAAAAGCATAGGATGATTGGAGGTAGGTGTCTGTTTGCCTTCTACTTCTCATCACATGTTCTCCTAGGCTTTATCAAGTGAAGCGTGGGATATAGAAGGAGTGTGAGAATTTAATGGTGTGAGGGAGCGTGACTGAGATGGGGTGTGAATTAGTCTGAGCTCCTGCGTGTGTGAACTGTATGTGCGCTTTAGCTTTCCACCGTGGTACATAGGATTTTGCTGCAGTGCATTCACACATCAGCCTTCACTGCAGAATCCAACCATGATGTCATCTCTCCCTTTCATCTTTCCCTCTCTGAGCTCTGGAGCTGAGGAAGGAGGGGTGTTTTTTCACTCACGATGTAAGGTGAGAGGATCTTATTAGATGGTGGAGAGAAGAGTGGAGAATAGGGGAAAAAATGGAACAGCCCAGGTTAATTTGCACTGTGTGTTTTAGTAAGTGAGCACCCAGCTGGTGTGACTCTATAAGGAAGCATTAGTCACCTCACCTCACCTCAGTCAGTCGTGATTAGTAAAACTACATGTCACAATCCAATTCTGCTGGTGGAAAGGAAAAACAAATACGTTTATTATTAATTATTCATTTTTTAGGAGCATTTGACATTATGTTGGACATTTATGCACTTCAGTGATCGATCAATTGAAGGGTCATTCATGTGCGTTACATAACACCGTAAGTCCAACAAGAGGACTCAAACTAAACAAGGGTCAAAATAGGTGCAGCAGTAAGCTGAGATATTCAGACTTTTAATCCCCAGTATGTAACTCCTACATTTCCCATAATGACCCACTAAAATAGTATCAATTCATTAAACCCTGAACAGATCAGGGTTTAAAAGCAATCACAGGGTTCACTCAAGGAGATAAAATGAATCCAATGTTCCATGCAGTGCAAAACATGAACGGTGCAACTAACCAATAGTAACAAGGCTTGACAGAGCTGACATTTCAGGGGAAGGGAGCCAAAGAGTCCAAAATAGAGGAAGCAATGAAAACCATTATGTGATTCGATGGAACGATTACATTTTTTAGTAAATTGTGAATCCAAGTTTCCATGACTGTAAGCTAACAAGGAGACAAGACTCAGTGTGTGTGTGCCAGGTTAAAGTAAAGAGAACAGTAGAGAGAAGCTCCAGGAGCACCTTTAACCTCTCAAGTACATGCTAAATATATTTTATCCCTATGACATACAGATGGGTAAAGGCAGACAAATCAGCACTAGAATACCTGTGAAATAACATGGTAAACATCCACATCAATGTCATATCAGCTACACAACCTGCTCTTCCAGCGTCCAGCTGGCTCCATTTAACACTCATGCTGTTTCTCTCCTGAATGCATAAACATTTGCTGCCCTTATCTGACATGCACATTCGCTCCTTTGTGGGTCCCTCTGATAAAACCACAGTTACCCACAAACCACAACACACTGGCTGCCACTGAGACCCTGGCCACATTTACCTGACGGGTCCCACAGGTGATCCCACAGAGATGAATGGTTATATATATGAATATAACTGCAATTTGACCTCTCAGCTCTGTCCATGTTGTCTCCGTCTATGACAAACGTGTGGACAGAGGCAAACATACCACAGCTCATCATTTTGTGTCTTAAAACTTCACACAAACGACTGTCACAATGACGGCGATTGAGATTTCAAGGCTTCAGGGACATGAATCTTGTTCTACGCATGAAAGAGCGACAGAAGCCCAGAGTTCAACTCATAGACATGGCACTCGACAGAACTGGATCTATGAGGGCTTTCCTGTGATGTCAGCAATAAAGAGAATGGAAAATATCTGTAGGGGAGGAGGAGGAGGGAGAGAACACGGGAAGAAAGAGGGAGAGAAAAAGGAATGACGGGCAAAGAAAGGGAAACAGTTGGTCAGAGGGAGGTGTGGGTGTCCCTCATTCTCATTGATGTCCACATTCAGTTCCTGCTGCCTCCTCCTCCTCCCACAAGCTAAACAGATCACATTCACACTTTAGTTCAAGGAATAAACACACACACACACAATGAGTTAGCTGCTGGTACTGCAGCTCCCGTGTTGAAAAACTGATTTTGAGATGTGTGTTTTCCATGCAGTGGAGGTAGTAACATGCTAAGCAGCAGAAACACAGCACAGCCTAGTGGTGGACAGAGAACGAGCCTGAGGCAGGATCAGGTCAGTTTCCTTCTTTCCCAGAAAGACAGTTTGAATGTGTTTAAGACACTTTCCTAAAAGAAAATGCTAAATGCTCTCAAAGCTATTAATCATCTTGCAGTACTCATGAAAGCTGTAAAACCTCCCATTCAGACATTAAACTTATCTCGTTAAGGGTCACAGAATATAAGAGGCAGGGTACAGCCGTAGCTGGGCAATATCAACAAAAGGGAGATAAAAAAAATTTTTTTAATGGAATTGTCCACACGTGGACAATGATTCAGTTCAGTGTATAATATTGTCTAATACTAATTCGTGCAACCATGGACAAGCACAAACAACTAAAATACAGTCAATCACTTTGTGTCACACAAGTACAGGTTCAAATGCCACATGAAGAGATGTCTGTTCATGAGGTTTGACACCATTTATTCCAAAATTTCTCACCCAAGAGTGGTGACCTTCACTGGTCGATAAAGATGCATGTGCAGAGAGTCAGAGAAGACGCTGGTTTGAAGGAGGAGTGAAGAAGGTCATCTAAATCATCCTGGAACAACCAGTCGTCTAACTGAGGTGGTCTACGACACCACTTCGGCAACTTACAAAGCCTAGTGGTGGTACAATGCAGTGTGCACATCCCTTCCCAAGTAGTTTAACCATTCACTCCTTTCACTCTAAATAATTCAGGTTTACAACTGACCCATAATACAGTACACAATACTGGCTTAAATTTACTCAGTAGTACAGGTAGAAAATTACCCAAAAAATGTTCTTTTGATCTATTTGTCCAGTGGTGATGTATCAAACATTTTTCATATGCTTAGAGATAAGGTCACAAACTTTGCTGTGGTTTGATACAGTAACAGGCACATGGCGAGAGGGCATAACAGATCCCCAGTTAAGAAGAGACCATACGACCATATTAATAATTTGCATTATTTGTAATTGTATTTACACCAAATTAGTCCTACAGAATATTTATGGTTGAGACACGCTGCTCTGCACTGCCTCACATGCGACCTCAACACCCCCTGAAGGTGTTTGAGGTAAAATGTCTTAAAGGAGCCACCAAACTACACTTTCAGGAATTTTTTCAGGCTTTTGTAGAAAAACAATTAAGTTGTCTGACTTTTCTATTACACTGTAGCTTTTTCATACTTATATATTATTGTCTGAAACAGTTTGAATGGTTATCTGCATTAGCGTGGGAATATAAAAAGTCCCCAAAACCCTTGCTAAAAACAAAGCATCCCTAATTTGGCTGTCTTCATTGTTCCTTCCATTTTATTACTCGCAGGCCCTGGAAAAGCAGCTCACTGCATGAGGCTCACATATTTCCGCTTCACAGCAGGACGCTTTTAGAAAACTTCTCCAACACAGCTCTGTGCTTTGCAGCTGATGAGTACAGCTTTTGTTTCATTTGATCACTGAATCTTTTGTTCCTTGCTCTGACTTTTCTCCATGACAGACTTCCTTATAAGCTCTATGGGTGTGTCTGTGTGTGTGTGTGTGTGTGTGTGTGTGTGTGTGTGTGTACCTGTCTGATGGGCTCAGGGACCCTGTAGCGGCAGCAGCAGTGTGTGAGACGAACAGCTGTGTCCAGACTGATCTTATGTCCAACTGATACATATACTGGCTTAGAGCTCTTGTCAGAGCTTCGCAATGCCTGGACACAAAGACAAAGGCATGTAGTGACTATTCATCATTTTCCTCTCTCTGAATGCGAACATCATGCAATCCTTTGAAGTGTGCAGCAACAAAACAGTATCTTTGTTAAAAGATTTGTTTCTTTTTTATTTTTTTTGCATCTGTCCTTTGTCGCACCTTTCCAAGCACTTTCCCTGAGGCAGCTGTGAGTGGAAAGCTGTCTCCTCCTTTCTGCAGAGCAGCGATCTGCCAGGGCAAAGAAACAGAAATCAAAGTCAGAAACATATACAGCATGCCAAAACTATTAACCTGCTGTGGAGCTTTCGCGTTCTGTTTGCTTACTCTATAACCTTTGTATGATTCAACTTTAATGACCAATTGGATGGTTCAAAATTCTAATACAGGAATAAAGCATCGATCTACTGACTATATGCACTTGTCCTTTAGAGCAGGGCTGTACAATCCTGGTTCTCACTGGCACAACTATCCCTGCACTTAAAGCTTCTGATTGGCTGAACACACCTGAACAAGATAATCAGTGGGTAGGACAAGGATGGCTGAAAAACAAGCAGGACAGTGGCCCTTGAGGACCAGGTTTGGACACCCCTGCTTTGGAGGGATACTGGTAGCAGGGGTCTGGGGACATGTGGTAAATAAAAGTAACACATATAAAGAAATATTTTTTTCTACCTAATTAAATGTTATATACTGTGGATTCAACTGTGTTTAG
This sequence comes from Helostoma temminkii, assembly GCA_900302695.1. Classification (NCBI taxonomy): domain Eukaryota; kingdom Metazoa; phylum Chordata; class Actinopteri; order Anabantiformes; family Helostomatidae; genus Helostoma; species Helostoma temminkii. The sequence goes on along the minus strand of OMLM01015331.1, from coordinate 7,052 downwards.
CATTTTATTTTGAAATGTTTTACTAAAGCTGACACTATGGAGAGATCACTGACAGAGTATAAAAAATATTTTTGGAGAGATAGTTTTTTTGTGTGTGTGTGTTGAGAAAACTAAAAAGTCAACAAGATTCTGCTCAGGGCAATTCCAAAGTCAGGCTTAGATAACTCCAGTGAGAGATGGGACTGTTTGCTTTTTTTATATATATTTTTTTGTTGTTGTTCTACAGGTTCTAAAACTTAAAGCCCTGTGACTCAGACTTACTGCACAGCAGTTGTAGCAGTGTAGACATAACTGTGTTCAGAGGTTTTAGAGTGAGGCTCACCCTTCCAACCAATCAGAGAAATCCTATTATTTCTGCTGGAGTAGTATATTTTTTAGCTTTCTATTTACAGCCATTTCATACTGATGGTGAAGTGTAGTAAAGCACATCAGAGCAGGGAGAGGGAGGGC
>OMLM01015330.1:39877-62889 GCA_900302695.1 Helostoma temminkii | reverse complement strand
GTTGGGACAAATGATCAACTTTAAAATAAAGGCAGAATCAAAACTTTTATGTCTGTCTCACAATTTAACCGTCAAACTCACATTTTCAAAAGCTGTCCCATTACATCCTCCAGCACTGACACATTGTGCTGTGAAGGCTGAAAGCTCCATGTGTTGCAGACTTAAAAATAGTAGCAAACTGTCAATGAATTAACTACACACTTGCTTCCACAGATTTTTGTGTGTTCAATCATATTCACTGACTGAATATATTTTGCATTTTCAAAGTGCGCATGTTTTCCTGTTTTCATTGGACACTTTTGTTCTAATTCTAATTTCATACATAACACTAAACAAGTTATCTCACTTCACAATGTAAGATTTAAGAATTTACAGCTATAATGCAACTACAGTGCCTTGCAAAAGTATTCATATACCTTGAACATTTCCACATTTCATGTTACAGTGTCAAACTTAAATGTATTTTATTGGAATTCTATGTGAACTTTCTGTTTAGGCACTCCTGCCTTTACAGTCCAAAGATATGCAGTTAACTAGGCATGAATACGTTTGCCAGGCACTGTATATACATACTGGATATACAAAACCCCAAACTCCTCTTGAGCAGCACTAGTTGACAGTGGAGAGCATTTAATGTAATTTACCATCATGTAGTCCTGGCTCTAAATGAGAAACTAAGGATAAGAATCATAGCACCTCTGTAAGTATGTTGGTCACATTTTCTCAAATACCGTAACTCCCTGGATACCCGTAAAAACAGTACACAGAAAGCGTTTCTAAAAGTTGTTTTTACAATAGTCCTCAACTAAATACTGAAGGAAGGAAAGTAAAATTCCACCCCAGGAAACTGACTAAAATTATACTTTTCCAGATTGTTTTGGCTACCTTGAAGTTTGGTCTACCTAGAGGAACATGAGAATCTGACTGTGACTCCAATATATGTAATACATCAGAGACACAAGCTGGGGCTAGGCTTTACAGAGACACTTCCTCGTTACCACATCATAAAGAAAATGTAATGAACAGGGTACAGAAAAAAAACACTGGTTTATTAGAGCATACAGTATACTATAAAAAGTAGTGTGTATAACAAAAGGTTAACAAAACAAAAACAAAAATTTCAACAAAGGTAAAGACTTTTTATAAGCATTATACACACTGGATGGACAGTGTGAGGAGAAATTCACTTTATTTGACAAAATGTGCACTATAGTTAAAGATAATGGTCTGGCCTGACAAAAAATAATAAATCCTAACTCCACCTTTTATCAAAGTGTTTTTGTTAATCTAACCACACACTGTGGATGAGACCTCCAGCCTCTGGTCAGTCAAAAGCCTGCCGTCCACCCCATGTAGAGACTCTGCTGCTTTTAATAAATGCGTCATTTTATTCTTTAACAGACACTTTATTCTGTCAAAAAAGAAAAAGCTGCCTAGGAGCAAAGTTCAGTTAGCATTTACTGGATGTTACCAACACTTAATTTGTTCATTTCAGAGTTGTATAATATGTATAATACTAATATATTTACCCAACTTTACCAATATGACACTCACACTAAATTAAACTTTAATACTGGACAATTTTGCATAACACCAAAACTTCAGCGTCAGTCTGTTCTGACATTATTTGCAGTATACTTACAAAATTCGTGAAAGCCCAATGTTCTGGTTAAATGTCTCTTAAAAAGCCAAACAAATAATAATTAGTGCAATTAGTGACACAGCATGTGAACCCCAGTCTGTTGCATCAAACATGTTACCTGCACAGAGAATTTTTATTTTTCCAGTACTGCATAAACCCTCCTGCTGTTTAGTGCATTGACACTGATGATCTGTGCTTTCCATCCCCCATTACTTCATAAATATTTTTTACCAACCTTATGAAAGAAAGCCTTTTCACTGTGTCATATCCTGGGAGGTATTGATTTATCCAGGCTCTAATTGCTTTGCAACTGCCAACTGCTTCAGTGCATGAGTTTTGCACAGGAAGATAAAAGCAGTGTGCCCCTTGATTTGGATTTTCTGCCCCCAGGCTGTGAATGTGTTGACATTTTCTTCTCACTCAACCGGACTTTGAAAAAAAAAATTTTTTTTCATGGTAATTCAATATCTCTGAGTTTTGTCTGCTGGACCAGATCCCTGTGCCTTTTAAAATGTCTTAATCATAATTTATTTATTATTCTTTATTGTTGTTTCGTGGACTGAACATGGAAATAGTGTATTATAGTAGTAGTATTAGTATTTTTAATAGTATTTTACGTGCATTTTGTATTTGTCGTTCTAAAGCACAACAATGTTTACAAGTCAGTGTCCTCCCATGACAGTTCTTCATGCTGATCAGATATTTTCCAACTGACTCATCTTAGCTTAGCTCAGTTTTTTTGTTGCATCCTCCTCTGCTTAATATTATAATCTCTGTTTTGTGTTTTGTGGGTATCTAATTGAATTGCTTTGATGTGTTTATGTATTTTTCAGAAGGGAGAGAGGGGAGAGACCAGCAGTTATTACTGGAGTGTTTTATTGTGGGAGAGGACACTAATTGCTAACTAAGAGCCAGTTAGTGTTGGACGCTAATTGTGAAGAACAGCAGAGCTAACAGGGGATTAGAAAACTAGGTTAAATCATGGCATAAATTGACTCACGATAAATATGAGTTAGAAATACACAGAGGGTGGTTGAGCTCAGATAACTGGTCTCAGCAATAAATCGCCATTTGAAACAAGGCACAAAAGTGCGACGTGCCCGTTTGTTAGCTATTTGTTAGCTGTGACAAGATTGTGAAACTGTGGAGACTGTAATAAACTAAATAATTTACAGGTGGGAGGATGTATTATTATAATCCACTTTAAGCCACATAGCAACTCAAATGTCTACTAGGTGATATAATATAATTGCCCTTTATCTCTGCTCATTGTGTCACTAACCTTCAAAGAACTGCACAAGTATATGTCATACTAAATTACATGTATATATCATCTTCATATCGAAGTGATTTGGACAGTGGACTAGGTTATGTGAGTCATCCAAATTTGTTTACCTTTTCAGGGAAAGAGGCTTTTCAGCATATTATTTCATAAGTGCCAAGACCAATATATCAGAGCTTTTGAAACTCTGAATTCCCATAATTTCCTGTAACAATTACAATTTGTTGTGAACGCTGTGTCACTGGTTCAGGTTGTCATTTGTCATATTGATTGTTTGTCAAGAAGATGGGTCTAATACAAGAGATGAGATAAGACAGAGAGGTGAGCTGATACAGTATGCTCTCTCTCAACTCTGTTGATGTTGATAGACAGGGACTCTTGTTGAGGCTGCCACAAATGCTGAACGATGACCTTCGATGATGGATTGTTTTGGTTTAATTTCAATCTGTGCTTCTAATGCTGAGCTCAATGCGGACATTGATGCAAGAAGTGATTGTGACTGGATGGCGCAACTGGAGATGTAGAATTACGTTTGACCTTGCCCGTAGGTGACCTGTCAATGCGCAACCAACATGATACAATCTGATAAATAAAAAGCTAATTCTCTGTGTTTTAGAGATCCCAGAACTGTACAAAACCGAATCCTAAAAATTTGATTCCTGTGCAAATATGTTTCATAGGATGTATCTTGGATGTCTTCATCGTAGGATGTCTTCTTGATGTCCTCTATGAAGCCAGACCACAACCTTTCCCTCATCTTAACCAACTACTGAGTCCTAATAGCAACCATAGTTTAACACTGTAGTCAGAGAAACTGGGACGTTTCACTCCAAGATCAAATTGTTTGGAAACTTAAGGGTTAACTTGCCACTTGCCAGACGATGTCATCTGGTTGCTCATTTAAGGAGACTCTAATTTTGGTCAAGTTGCTTCACACGATGCCATGTGAACTGAACTTTTCAGCTAGAAGCAGAAGATGATCTAATAAAATAAAGAAATAACTAATATCACTGGAAGCAAGTTGAAAGAACAACAAAACGATCCTCATTTAATTTTGTTTTTTTAATAGAAATGTAATCTGGCTGCCATTAAACCAAATACAAAAACGTACTGTAGAATTGTTTTGTATGATACAATATATTAACAAACCCACTTTAAAATCATACAAATGATGTTACACCATCACTGAATGTCGACGATGATGGTGAATTTTTTATAAACTATACTTTGTGAGAACGAACAGGTCTGGTCCGATAACCTCCTTAAGGTGAAGCTGAATTCTTTACAGAACAGAAAACAGCTGCCGACACTCTGCATAAGAAAACTTCTCATGATTGGCTTTTTTTTTTTTCTCCATGTCGTATTATTTTCATCCAGGCTTTCTTTAGCAGGGAAAAAAGGGGCTTTCCAGTGTTTCTCTCCCTTGGGCTTCTAGCTGCAATGCAAATTCTTTGTTGACATGCTAGCTCAAGAATGCACTCTCTTCTGCACTTCAGCAACAACTCGAAAGCTTAGGGACTTTAGGCTGTTTGTCTTGTTCATCTTTGTTTTCTATGAATGCATGGATGGCCTCCATTTTGGGGAAATAAAAAAAAAACACCTACCTTCACCCCACATGACCTCTCAGAAATAAAAACTCAGGACTGACAAGACTACACCTTGGCCTCTGTGAACTGGCAGCACCGAGGTGCTTTTCCAGGCTGAGGAAATATAATTAGCATTGATATTAGCAGCTGCCACCTCACAGCCTCTGAACTGTAAAGACTGCTGGAGTTCAAAGACTCTGCCTCTATAAACAGATCCACTGGAAAGGGGGTGGTGGCTGATTTGGAGAAAATATTTTAGGAGAAAAAGAGCAAAGTTTCAAAACTGAAACAAAATCCCAACAGTGGCACAAGGGACTTGATGTGTTGCTTTTGTCTCTCACATTCACTTATCCTTCTTTTCTCCCTATTTCTGTTACAGTAACACCAGATTGAAGCACAGTTTTACACACAATTTTACTATATATCCCAGTAACTAAAAAAAAAGACAAAACACAAGAGTTGCAAATTGATGAAACAAACTTTATGTATTTTTAATAACACATGGAAATGAATCGAGAAATATATTTCATTATTCATAAAAGTCAGAAAACAAGAAACCAAACAAAACATGTTCCTGATGTTGATCATCCTTCTGCTATTGCATTGTGTGTTCAAGGCCATGACCTACAGTCTTGTTGCCTGGTAGAAGCAGGACTAAAAAGCTGCTTAAATACATGACCAGAAACATTCATTAAAATGCTAAAACAAAAAATATAGAATCAGTTTCTTAGCTGCAATAAGAAAGGATTCATAAAGAAAGCAGGATTAACACAGTACGCTGCTCTTTATTAAGCTCTCCTAATATATTTCAGTTCCCACCAGGATATGTCTCCAGTCCATCACAGGGTTTACACATACAAATAGACAACCATTTACAGGCACAGGCAATTTAAAGTAATCAACTCAACATGCATGTGTTTGGAGGGAAACTTACACACAACATGAACATGGGAACTACTCTGACCAGCTGACCAGCACAACCCAGGACATTTTTGAGGAGACAGTGTTAAGCACCCCGCCCTACCTATGCTTACTTCATTCTTGTGTATTTTTCTTTGTAAACCATTAGTTTATCATTGTTAATGGACTCAGTATTTCCTCTTGCATCCATTAGTTGCCTCCCTAAATGCACTGAATGCACAAAGAGAAAACTCAAAAATTGATTTTCTGATCTTTCAGATCTCTGTCTTTGTAAACCAGCGAGCATGCTTCGAAAAATGTCAGCATTCCTTTGAAACATGGAGGAAATTGCAGCCTGTGCGTGGTGTTGTCAGGTGCCTGTATAAAACCACAGCAGCTGCGAGAAGAAAGTGGGATTAACAAAGCTGATTTAAAAGGATTAGAGGGACCAACAGAAAACAGAGGGCCACCAGGACACCTTCTGATGCACAAGGCACGCCCACATACACTCACACACATTAAAATGTCAAGTATTCCGTAATCCTTTTCAAGTGCATTGTTGCAAATTGTTTGTCCACACATTTATTGCGATTCAATCCATAAGAGCGCAATGCCATTGACAGATATGAAAGCAGAGGAGGAAGAGGACAACACACATGGGGAGAGTGGAAGGGATTACTGTGGAGAACAAAAATAAAAAATCAATGTGATCCGAAATGGTGCAAGATTATCACAAGCAAGACAAATGCTGCTACTGTGGCTCATGAAACTGAATCTACTCTGCTGTGGAACCATTGCCATGCCAAGGATATTGTCCACTGTGGGCACCAGTGTCATGCTACATTTGGCCTCTGAATGATTTTCTTGATTTCATCTAGTTCCTTTAGTTCCGGTAATGAGAATGCTTAAGCTACAAAACAGTATAGAACAATGGTTTTCACAGTGTTCATAAACAAATGTTAAGTTTTGACCTTGACTTAGGCTGAACTGGAATTTTAAATGTGAGCCAAACCTTATTATCCAAATACAGTGTTAGACTTCACTGATATTCTTGTGGCCAAATGAAACCAAATCCCTACATCCAGGTTCAAAATCCGGTGGAAACCAAACAAACTGGAGGCGGTTATAGCAGCAGTTTAAAACTCATGGTTTTAGAATGACGTATTCTACAATTACGTTATGTACTGTACATGCACAGTGATGTTCTGTTAGGGAAGAACTGTAGCATAAATGTATATCTGTTCCTCAAAAAGGCCAATGGTGCTGGATTAACTTGGTGAACTCTTTATCATAGCTGACGGGTGAAACAGAAGCTTTGCGATTTCAGCAAAAACTTTCCTTTCACCTTTATTCTCTTTGTGTTACCAACACTGGGGAGCCATCTGTCTACTGAATGCACAAAGATTAAACGTATCTTTTCATCTGACTGAGGGCAACCAAAGCTCAGACAAGGTTTTCATTTAAGGTGATTTAATAATTGCTATTGATCAAACATGAGGAAAAAAGAAAGGGTTTCTTTTGTATCTGATTCGCTTCATCATCTCTACACTTTAGCCCCAGTTTCATCTGCTAGTTATTCGACAGTGACACAATAGCTGCTTCAGGACCTTCACACTGACTGCAGCCACTTAGAAAAGAAAGACACACACAGCAGCTTTAAACCTAATTGTGCTGAGTGGCACTTAAGGTATTCAAGGTGCACTGGCACATTCATGGGTGTTATAGGTGTTTACGGAATAATGGGACAAAAGCAGCACTGAGACACCTACGGTTTTTCACGTGTTGCTGTGCAACATTAATCTCACTGAATACATTTTTTCATTGAACAAATTGCAAAGTCTTTTCTCCACCATATTTGCTATCTCTTTGATTCTGCTTGTCCCATTTGTCCTTGAATAGCCTGACAGTATTGTAACACATTTAACCAATCATGTTGTTCAGCTTTCCACAGCTGTTGGCCTTCACACCTGATGCAGAGTCCAGGTGAGCCTCGAATCTAAGCAAACCACTGCTGTTCTGGATCCCACCTGAGTTCACCCTCAACTCATGTCTCAAACAGCACTGTATTCCAAGACAAATATGTTCCTGTTCTGCTAATGTGCAAATGTGAACCAGAAAAAGCACTTCGAAAGAACCATATTGTCTCCTGGATTATGTTTTTATCAGGATTTTTGCAGTTATTATTAAGCACATCAAATAACTTAGACAGACATTTTAAACTAGTTGTACAATGGGAATGTGTTTATCTTATTATCATGGAAATCATTGTGATTCCTCCAAAATATATTTAAACATTTAGTAATATAAAAAGTAGTGCTGTCAGCATCAACACATTAACACATGATTATTCTAGAATTTTTAATGTGTTAGTATCTTTGAACGCAAATTAATCATATGACTAAGATTGAATCTAACTTCTTCTCATGATCAGAGCACAGCTGACGATGATGAACATTTTTGCTGATGTTTGCAAAGACGCTAATGCTAATTTATGCCAAACAACACTAGCAAAGTGCAGTCAGGGCAAGTTTTAGTTTGACAACAAAACAACAGCAAAGGCAACCAATACAAACCAGTGTCATAATACATGTTATATCTAGAAGTCTAAAGCTGAAACAAATATAAAAGCGCTGTCCTTAAAGAAAAATAAAGCTTTTTGCAGAAATTAACCAACCTTTAATTAAACTTTTTGCCTTAAAAGTGTTACTCTAAAATTTTGAAGACAGATAATCTGTAAACAACCAGTATTAAATGAATAAATAGCCTCTAAAGCTGTTCTGGATTGTTTCACATTCCCTGATGTTGTAGCTAATTTGTATGATGAAGCACAATTGGTTAAAATCCTACATGTGTTAACACAAACTATCCCTAAGGACAAAGTCAAATATATTTTTAAAATGTTATGAGGTGGAACATTTGGCAAAAAACCTGAAATGATAAAATCCCTGAGTCACTAAATGAAACCAATAGAGCATTTTCAGTGTTCACACAGCAGGACTTGATTTAACTTAACTTGGCGGGTACCTGCAGTTTAAAGCTGTATCTTAAATCATTCACTATAATTACTGAGCTGTGTATTCACACACACACACTCACTAACTGACTCTCCTCATTGGCCAACTGCTGCTTGACAACCAGGGGGGGACCCGGCAGAAAAATCTTCTCATCACCATGGCTACAGGGACCGGGGATGACGGCGACAGCATTAATTATTTTAGCATTGGGAGCGACTGAGGCTGACGCCCGGTGGGATGGCGGTGGAGGGCCAATAGTAATTAACCACTGTCTGCTCTCACGTGTCACTTCCTGTGCCCGGGGTGTGTAAGCAGGAGGTTGTGATGTTCTCCAGTAATTACTGCATGTTCAGTTACTCCTCTTTGCTCTCATTAGTTCGATTGCTTGACTCAAATGATCAGCGGTGCAATTAATTGTACAGGTTATAGCGTTATAACTATTTTTCTTTTTTTTTTCTTTTTTTTCTATTTTGCAACATTTATTTACCTTTTGTTAGCGTTGATAACCCTGTTGTAGCATTTCAGTCGTTTTGCACCTGCACAGCTTGGCCTTGAGTGCGATCTTGCATCTCTCATGGATAATTTTATGGTGCTATTGTTGTGCCAAAGTGAAATGAGTGAGCTGGCTGCACATCATCCTTCCATGGTTATTATTGCATTTCTGTGAGAGTGTGTGTTTGTGTATTTGGCATACACACATGCAAAAACAACAATCCTTAGTGACCGTGCAAAAGATGCTTTGTACAGTTTTTGTACTACCTGCAACACAGCTCTTAAAGGGCAACTTGGCAAATTTCAACAGGCTTAATACAGTACGTGTATGAACGGTAGCTGTAAACATGCTTCCACTGAATAGTTCAAGCTATTTTGAAATATGCTTCTCAGTTTTCTTTCAGAAAGTGAGATGAATTCTTATTATTGTGATGAGTTCTCAGTTCAATATAAAGCTGGAGCTTAGAGAGTGTTAGCTTGGCTTAGCACGTCGACTAATAACAGTGTAAAACCAGATGGAAAACTTCACTAGTGGGAGGATTTGGTACAGCTACTGAGCACTTTAAACAATCTGACACAATCAGGGAGTGTATCTTTAAGATTTGATGATGGGTTATGAGTCATTCTGTGTGTCTGTGTGTAAGTGCATATACCCATTCATTTAAACGAAGCTATAATGTATTTTTAGATCTAATGTGATATGCTGTGATGACACTGGTATTTAAAACTTTTTGCGCTCGGGAGGGAAGATGACATCATTCACCTAACACATAACTCTTGCTCTACTCAAACATGTTTTATTCAGAGGTGACATCATGTTACTGGAAGACTTTGCTTCCCTCATCAATGAAGGTCATGTGAAGCAGAAACTGAACTGAGAGCAGAGACTGTGTGGTATCAAAAAACATTTTTGTTTCAGTTCCTCTAAAATACAATTTTCAAGTTTGTGCTTCTACTGATTTTCTCTCAACTTCTGTGAACCACAAACCTTATCACACATACTGCATCCACCCACACATGCAAACATACACACCTACACGCATACAAACTCACACCAAACATGAGCTTCCCACATAGATAGACACAACGTGAACACACATGCCCAGTTGCCCCTTTGAAACTCTCCGCTGTGCTGTCGGAAAGTTCCCAAACTGCTTTCCGCCTCCTCACCTCCTGTCTGTACTCCATCTCCAGCTATCCTTCCATCTCCCCATCCGCCTTTCAATCCTCCCATCCCTCATCTGTCCTCCTCTTGCTTCATAGTCTGTGAGCGTGGTGTTGGCATAACAGCTTCTCTTGGCAATAAAAACTTGTAGAAGGCTTTTTTAGTGTGTCTGCATTTAGTGAAAGTGTAAAGAAGAAAGCAGGAAAGACTCAGAGAGGAAGCAAGTGAGGGAGGTGACTACCACAAACATAAAGCCATATACAGTACCAAAAGACTGGTTTGCCTGTATGGTTTATCATAAAACAGACAGAGTGTAGATCTATACATATTTGTGCAAAAAATGATGTTTATGTTTATACAGTGCATTCAGACCCTGTTCACTTTTTATGTTGCAGCCTGATACTACAGTTGTTTAAATCCATTGTTTTCTCTCATTAAGCCACACTCAGTGCAACATAATAAAAGTAAAAACTGAATTTGAGAAAGTCTGTAAATTTTATAAAAAAATAAAAAAATCTAAAGTATCCAGAACCTTTATTCTGCCTTTACTCTCAATACTCTGTTCTGATCCTTTTCTCTACTACTTTGTTGACGCACCTTTGGAAGCAATACAGCCATGATTCTTTTTGGGTATGACACCTGCAATGGGGGATTTTCTGCCATTCTTCTTTACAACTCCTCAAGCTCAGTCAGGTTGGATTGGGACTGATGTTGCACAGCCATTTTCAGGTCTCTCCAGAGATGCTCAATAGGGTTCGCTTCAAGGCTTTGGCTGAGCGACTCTTAAACCCTTTTCACACATGTACTCCCGACTATCTCAGATGATCAGGTACGGACTTTACTCGGAGTTGCACTTTCACACATGCAACACCCACCCGGACATACTCTGTTGGAAATGCGTCCACAAATCAGAAGAATGATTTCAGTGAGGTAGAGTCTACGTGTAGAGAGAGCAGGAGGCTCGATGAGGCACAAAAAGTTCACAGGGGAAATCAGCAGATTTTTGTTTACAGCATCAGAGCAGAGCAAATCACATTATTAGAAACCATGCTTAATGTTTAGAATGGAGAGGAGATACAGCAGAAAGCTGATAAATATTTCCTTTATTTTACGATGTTATGTTGAGCAGATCTATCAACAGGAAACATCCACTCTTTTGCTGTGATTATCCTGAGAATTACTGGCTGGCAGTAGAAAGTCCGTGTGATGTCCGTGTGGGTTGACACCAATGTTTGCGTTCCCTTATGCAGCTCACCGGTCCAGATTCTAGTCCAGGTGTTCCTAAGCCAATGCGGTTTATTGTCTTGGCTGTTTGCTTAGGATCGTTCCTGAGTACTGTGGACAGGTTTTTATTTTTTTAAATATTGCTCCATTCAGCTTTCCCTCAAGCCTGACCAGTCTCCTAGTCACCACGGCACGATACTGTCACCATGTTGCTTCACTGTTGGGATGGTATCGAGCAGGTAATGAGCAGTGCCTGGTTTACTCCAGACATAAGATTTAGAATCAAGGACAAACAGTTCAATCTTTATCATTAGACCAGAGAATCTTGTTCCTCGCAGTCTGAGAGCCCTTCTAGTAGGCTTTTATGTGTTTCTGAGGAGAGGCCTCCGTCTGGCCACTCTGCCATAAATCCCAGATCCGTGGAGGGCTGTAGTGATGGTTGTCTTTCTGGAACGTTGTCCCATTTCCACAGAGGACGTCTTCCTGACTTCACCTTAACCTTCACTCTTAGAAAATAAAGTACATAATTGTACTTTTAGGGGTACAGTGGCTTCAAAAGGTACACCTACCTGGGAGACACAAATTGACCGGGATACAGTGACTGTATCCCTATTTCCCCAGTGTTCCCAAGATCTGTTCACTGCAATAATCATGTCTTTGAGCTCTGCATGCCTTTCCTTGTACTACATGGCTTTTGCTCTGACACAGTATACATTGTCAGCTGTGAGACCTTCTATAGAGAGGTGCGTGCATTTCCAAATCGTGCCCAATCAATTTAATTTCCCACAGGTGGACTCCATCTTAGCAACAATCAAGAAAAACAGGATGCACCTGAGCTAAATTTCAAGTGTTGCTGCAATACTGCAGTACATAGTAACAGTACAGTGCCTGGTACATGTAATATTACAGTTCTTTTTCCTTTTTCATACATTTGCAAACATTTCAAAAATCTGTTGTCACTTTTTCATTATGGTGCACAGAGTGTAGATTAAGGAGAATGAATGAATTTGAATGAAGGTAGTTTCAGACTGCATGCACACAAGACCACATGCACATTTGGCAGCTTTGTGTAGACTGACACTATTCTAAAACATTTATAGCAGCATTGTCATATTGGAGTGATATTAAAATTTTGTGGGACTTATTTGAGTCTGTATGAGGACTGCAAGGAAGCAGTAGTGTTTTGTTTCCAATAATTAGCATCATTTTGTTACTTAATGAGTTCTAGTGGGTTAACTGGGCACCTGTTGTAAAACAGCTTATGTACTGTATCAGAGAAGTAAATACATTTTCGTTTGGCATATCAGTGTTTAGAGCCAGCATATTTGTTCACGGCTCCTCGGCTGTAACACAGAACAAAGTACTGAGGTTTTGAGTGTGAAAACAGTAACAAACATTTCTGGTATCTTAATTGGTTGATGGCACAGATCTGTGGTGGCATAACAGACCAAAAAGGTGGGGCTAATTAAAAATAATGAGCCTTGTGGATTACCTTGTTGTTATGCCTTTTAAAGGGAAAATAAAATATTACAACATGTGTACATCTATTACTTATATGTACTGGCATGTATCTTAGATAAGCACACTTTGCTCTACAGGGCAACACTGCTGAAAACACAAATCCTCTGAACAATCCCCCAACACACTGAGGTGTTTAGATCAGGACACCAAACAGACTCCAAATGTACTGTAGTTCCTTATCTCTCGTCTCAGCTGCTGCTCTATCTGCTCTGTACCATCTGCCGTTCATTTGAATAAATGCCACAGGTAGTTAGCTTGAATTTTTTATATCTCTATCTGAATATCTGCCACAGGTCTTTTGGATTTTGTCTCCATGCTCTGAGGAAGATTCTACGGTATGAAAACATAAAACAACCATCTGCCTCTTTCCCTCACATGTACACGAACGCACACACGTACACGAACACAGTACATCAAAAATTGTAGTACTGTTTTACATTCTTACTCAGTGAAAATTATAAAGCTTCATATTATATGTAAGTTAGCATGACTTAGCTTCATTTGCAGGGAACTGTCTCATATTGTTTTCTGGCCCAGTAGCTACTGCATCATGAGCTGTGTCCATGCACGTGTTGTCTCTTAAACATGAAATATGTCAGAACATGTCAGCCAGGGTCATGTCAAAGGACACAAATGGTGAAACTCTCACCGCTCCCAGTGTGCCACAATCAACTGCATATTAGCAGTTTTATTCACTCATAATGTCAGGAAACAATCAGGTTATAATAACTAACTATCTAAAATGGTCAGGAGTCACTTAAGGTCATGACACACAAAGCTGAATGTCAGCTGTGACCAGTGCTGGGCAGTTGGTGAGTATGCGTCAGTCTAATTTTTGAGGTGGACCATGTCAGTGAGAGAGAGCAAGAGTACAGAAATTAACTGTTTGGAATTTCTTATCAATTACAAGTAATTACAGTATTAACTTTGTAGCGAACACTACAAAGTGCTGCATGTCTGCACTCCCATGTCTTCTTCTGCATATTCTTTTCTAATGATGAATAAGGACAACAGCCACCTGCTGGTGTAGAGTTTGTCTTAGTCTTGTCTTTGGCAAAGACAAACACAACGTGAGGCGATGCAACTGTCGGGCTTAAGTTACAGATCCATGTAAAGCCAATGTAGGGTGAAAACAAAGTAAAATTGACTGTTTGTTCCTATGAGAGGCCTGCACATTTAAAAGCTAGTTATATACAACATTAACATGTTACACCTTTAGCCTGTTAGCTAGTGTGTAATGAATTGCCAGAGCTTATCACTCAGATGTGTCACTTTGCTGACTGTTTTTAAACACAGTCCTCGAGTGGTAAAAAAAAATTCTAAATATACAAGTATCACCTGTGAGTTAAATTGTCTGTGTAAGATTTACTTACACTTAGCGATAGGGTTGCAGATTGCAGCTTGAAGTGTTGCTAGCATCACCAAATTCAAGCTGTGATTGCAACACAAAAAGGCTAAATTCAGAGCTAAATGCAGATCTGTGAGGGGACCTGCTACCTATGTAGATATAAAATGATTATTCTAAGCTAAAGGAACTGCAATGAGGATTACTTTTAAGTGGTTATGCAATAATGAAACCGTATCTATGGCTTTTATATTCCATTTCTGCAAACAGAAATGCACCTTTAACTGCACCTTTAACGCACCATCACTTTTGGTCCCTTGACATGTCTCATCATTTTCTGGAGAGAACTAAGTTTATCCTTCAAGCTTTTGATTGACTTTAGGAAAAGTCAGATCCTGAACTGCAAAAAGAACTACTTGTGTTTTAAGAATTAAGAACACATCTGGTCGAATCACTACAGTTAACTTAATTATAATTGAGTTAAACGCTGGCAGACCGAACATTCATCAGCCCAGCGGTGACATCTGTAGTGCTTGGTAGCCAAGGATTCATTTATTAGATATCTGTGCATGTGTGTGTGTGCCTGCTGTGATGAACCACAGGCTACAAAATCTGTCTTGTTGGAAGGATGGCTGGAGGTTAAAGAAGAATCTGAAACAGAAGACTGAAAGCTCTTTAATTCCATGTGAGCCAAGGCAGGAGTGGTATTATTTTTTTATTTTTGCTTCACTGTTTTCCCTAAGGACTTCACCATTGAAATCTGAGTGTATGTGTGTGTGAGTCTGTGTGTGTGTGTGTGTGTGTGTGTATGGGTGTAGCCACCTGCTGAGTAGCACGCAGAAACTAGACTGGGATTTTGGCATCAATACTTCAGGGTCTGTCTGATATGCTTGGCCTAAGGGGAGAAACAGAACCAAAATAACAACCCAGAGACAGAGATGCTTTACTGGAGGAAGAAAAAGCATGTCGAGGGATAAAGATGACAAGACGGCACAACAACACAAGTAGAGTTAGGCCCAGAAGTCATTCATGGCCCTCAGATAATTTTGTTTAATGCCATGCAGAAAAGTACTAAACTTGCCAGCTCAGTTACTTCGTGGCATTTTGTTGCAGAAGCTGAGGTCAACGAGTGTTGCTCAGCAGCCAAATTAATATAATGGAATTAGTGGATTTCTGACTTGTGAGATAGATAGATAGATAGATAGATAGATAGATAGATAGATAGATAGATAGATAGATAGATAGATAGATAATAATTACAATATTACAATCTGCAAAAATTTCACAAATATGTTTTTTTGGCTGTCTAACCACAGCAGAATGACATTCTCTATTATAATGAGGATATGTTGGCCATTAAACTAAAAGACAAGTTACAAGAATGTAAACACTGGACATGTACAATAAAATACACCAAGATAACTTTTATCCCTGCCAAATTATCTGATCTTACATCCAGTTTTGTGACAACTGTTTTTGGTTTGGTTTAGGCAATAATAGCATTTGGTCAATGTTAGAGAGACATTATGAATGTGTATGAATGAAGGAATAAACACGATGTGTTTATTAAAATTTAAACAAAACCATGATCTTGTGCTAACCCTTATCAAAGTGCTCTTTTTGCCTAAACACAATCTCATGCGGAACTCAAGTAAAACTTGGGTCTGTACTTTTCCAGACTTGTGCATTATAAACCAGCCATCCACCTCTTTGCAACTCACTTTATTTTATTAAATGTAGTATTTTATTCATTGAAAAATAGATTGTGTCAAAATATACTTTAATCATATTATGACTGTTTGTTTTAGCAGTTTACTTGTATGATGAAGCAACATATTTTTATGACACCCAGCTTCACAAAAGTAAATGTAACATCAGGACACAAAAAGCATAATATGACCCCTTTAAAGAGACGTGTCCAGCAGCAGACTAGAGCCTTCTGCAGAGCACACATACCTGGGACATGATCCATTTTTCAGTGACATCAACAAAGCCTTTTATATCCTAGTGTGTGGTACATATGTACATATGTCTCCACGGACAGTAACACAACAGACGAGGTTTCCATGTCCTGTCTTGGCATTTTTGAAAATAAAATAACAAAAGCATCTTTGTACTTGAAAAAAACGAAAATTGAAAAAATCTGATTTACTAGAAATACTGACACCATTCTACAGTGTGTGTGATTGTGTGTGTGTGTGTGTGTAGGGACAGCAGAGAAGGTCAGTTTAAAATGGGGATTTAAATGGGATTTCTTTTTCTACAGCTTTAAAAAAGGTGCAGCAGAGACACAACACTGAAAATGGGTCAAGGAAATGGGTGAAGGTGAGTGTACACCCCATCAAAACACCCACACATAGGAGATCTGGAGAAAGCCAATGGAGTGACAGAGCAATAACCCTGAAAATTGCAGTTGTTTTTGTTCCCAAACACTCACGCTCAGCTCTAGAAGAATCCTGAAATAACTGAAACTAGTTACCCCTGGAAGGTAAACCTGCAGAATTTCTTTCTTCCCTCAACAAAAATAAATCTTGAACACCAAACAACCTTAGATGAATGTTGATCGTAGAGTAGCTCTGCCTAAAAGCCATTACCCCCGTTTTTAGTGTGTGTCTCTTCTGTAATGTACAAAACAGTAATGTAATAAAACATCTTCCCTGTTACCTGGCCGACAGTATCCATGGATGCAGTTACGAACGTCTGAGAGGCTTTTTTGTGTGTGTGTGTGTGTATAAAAAAAAAGAAGCTCATGTTGACATTACCAGGAAACATTATGTTTATGCATCTTGTGTAGTAAATGTTCCTTTTTGTTAATGAAGAGGCAGATCAGTGCTGAAAGGAAACAGAAGACCAGAGGCAGAAGATTAAGAGTTTTTTCTCCTTGTCTTGTTGTTTGACACTGGAAATCAGAAAAATCTGAATGTGAGCAACTAAACTATGAACTTGGCTTTATTAAAACACGGTGTAGGTTACCATATAGAGAACTGAGGTACAGAAAGAGTTTTGACCAGTTTAATAAACAAAGTCAACTGAATATTTATATTTGTCCCTCATTTGCTGACTAAAAGATTTAAATGAGATGGTAATTTTCACAGCCCTTTCAGATTTAATTGTCTTATTGTGGCCGCACTGCAGTTAAGCAGAGCAACTGAAAGAATATGAACTGAAACAGAAACTTTTAGGGCATGCATAATTTAAATGGAAATCTGGAGTCTCAAGTTTTAAAAGTAAAATTAACACATTGTGAGTTTTCTGTCCGTGCTGTCTTTAGCTGTACAACTATTATTTCTGAGCTACATTAAATGTTTTTCTGATAACTGCATGTGCCATTATATATAAAGATATAAGATACAATTTACATAAAAACAAAGTGAGGCTGAAGGAAATGGCAGTGAATTTACAGGTAAAAATTCAAATGTTGATGTGGCTCAGTATCACAAGTGAGGCAAACTCCAAAGTTAGTGGGATCGGGGTGCAATTCAAACGAATATATTAACAACAGGACTCAAGAAGATGAGAACTAACTGAGGAACACTGCAAAGCAGGCAGACTAACAACAAATGTCTTACTAGAATAAGAAAACTAAATCACTGTACAAAGACAGGAAAAACACTAGGAGTAGGGGGAGAAACAGAAAACAAAATCACAGAGCAAGGCTGGAAAAACTATCAAATGAGCAACAAACCAAGAGAAAACCTCCAAAAAAAAGACTATAACTAATAATGGTGCAAGGCAGGAACTGACAAATGCTACAGAGCTGACCTGAATAACAAATTTAACTAAGTAACAAAACAAACTAACTACTGATCAACTATCCTGGAACCTAGTTTACGAACAAGGCAGACAGGTGACACACTAGAGAAGAAAAACTGAAACAGGGCTAACTTAAATACAAAGGCATTAATGACAGAACACAAAACACCTGCTAAAAACAACACACCTGTTAACACTTAGAGCAGCTGAGACATGCCCCTGGAAGGAAGAAACACAAAACCATGAAACACAAAACAAGAAGCTTCCGGAGACACTTCGACCTCAGCTGGTCGAAGGTGGGAATTGTAACAACGCCATGGCACGTCTAATGAGCAGTTGTACAGTCTGGACCAAAATGGTGGAAGACCATGATGGAGGAGTTTTGTTCGTTGTAATTATAAGCAACTGGGTTCATCACAAAACACAACAAAAGAACAATAATTACATGTTGTGCATTTGTGCACGGACCTGTGTGTAATGTGTGTTTATATATATGCATTAGAATGTATTTCCTATTGTGTGTGCGCCTGTGTGTGACAGTGACAAATGGAAGCAGTCTCCAGTTCATCAGTGATGTGGCTGCTGCTTTGTGTGGCTGATAATACTTAACAATAATTGGTATGAGGGTTAAAATGACTTGTAATTACATCGCGCATTTCATAACCAGGTCCTGAGCTCGTTACACAGCGAGATTTGTTTTTAAGTCACGTTAACGTCATCACTCCTGTGGCACTGACAAATGACAGAGTCTGCAGAATACTCAGCATGGACAGCATCAGCACAGGGTCTAATTCAATTTAGTCCAAATTTGTTCTAGCGAGCTGCTCATTAAGTTGGATGTTTGTTTGTCTTCAGAAAACATTAGCTGAAAGTAGATCTATACGCTGTAATTGAACTCCTGTGTAAACTGGGCGAACACAAACTCATCATTCAGTGTAATGACTTTCATCCATTTCACCGATAGTAATAGATAAGACAAACAGGAGGGGACACTGACATAGGAAGTTAATTAATGTCCCCCCAGAAAATAGTGTAGTGGTCAAAAACTCCAGCTGAGCTGTATGTGTCATCACCGCTGAAAGTCTCACTCCGTCTGCAAACGCCCGTCTCCTCACCAAGCAAATTAAATCAGGGCATTAGGAAGCTATTAAAAAAGCAATCTGGGAGTTTCCTGTTTTTACTGATGGCAAAACAAGTTTGGGTTTTTAGAAGTTCAGCAGTAATGTAAAGTTTATGTGATACAGAAAGGAAGTATAGTTAGTATTCTTTAGGAGACAAGGTGTAAGAGGAGGTGGTACTGTAAGACCTGCTTTAAAACTCCAGTTCTTAGACAGATTTTTTAGTTATCCACAGAAGTTAGTCATTTGTGCAAAAATATTTGGCCATTCAAGTTCTTGTTCCAAAATAAAAATTACAATTTCCAATTGCATTCTCAGACCTTTAACCAGAGTTAAATACAGGCTAATGCCTTTCCCAGCTTCCTGTCATTACTGAGTGTGCCACTGCATTTAACCATATTGATCGGCACAATGCATAAACAGATAAATGTTCTGTCAGACAGGCCTCATAGACTGATAATGACATTTCCAAAGTGCAAAGAGAAATTTAGTATGAGCCGTGGTTCTATCTTCACAGATGTCTGCTGCCTACTGGAAATGATAAAATGAATGCCTGGGGTGAAACCAATGTTTAAATCCAAGATTTCACCCGCTCCACGATGCTTTTCTTCTAAGCTGCACCATCTAGGGCAGTTGGGAGTTGGCTTGAACAGTATCTTTGCAATGAAACTGATATTGATATTCTTAAGTTAAAAAATAAGTTACACATTGAAAACTTCCTAGTGTTTCTTTAGGTTTCATCAGGTGCTGTTTGCATTGTTATCTGGGATCTGATGTGTCTGGACATTGTTATTGACATTGGATGCACTTGTGTACTTTAGAGTAATTATTCAGATGTAAAGAAACCCACTGTTGATTATGGCCTAATAAACTCTCTTTCCCATACTGGTATTTGGTTTATTCCTAATCCGTAAAACTCACCAACCATCATTCCTTGTGTTATAGCTATGACATCTGCTGTCTAACTATAGCAAGGGTCACCAACCTTTGTGAAACCGAGAGCTACTTCAAGGGTATTGAGTAATATAAAGGGCTAATTGTTACATACAAACTTTCATGATAAAAAAAAGTTGAATATTTTAATATCTATTACACATGCACTCATGTGCACATAGTCACAGATGACAGTAAGTAAAAGTTTGCTTAAATTAAAAAAAGAATTTTCATTTTTCAACATAGTGTGAGTGGCATTTTTTCCCCGGAGGCCAAGGGAAGCCAGGCTTCCCCTATTTTTCAAACTTTTCACCTTTAATGATAATATTATTATTATTAATACATACTTGTGTATGTTCAGAAACTGTTAATTCCTCACACAAAGTCACATTTATCACATTACTGTTATTTTTGCAAGTATCTTTTTTTATGACAGTTTTGTATGAATGAGCACATTTGTAACATTTTGTTAAAACACACCTGATCTTCAGAACAGGAGTCATCAAAGCCTGTCACCTTTACACATAGTGGTAATGTGGAAACTTTGGGAAGTCTGCGTCACCTTTGCACTGCGCAATGAAGCCTGTGTGTCAGCCAGGCCGACATTTTTTTATGTGCAGCTTTAAATGAAGCTTCAGTTGTCTTTTGCAACTTTTCCACTGTCCTTGTACAACAAGACTGCTGTTTGTCTGAAACTGCCTTTAACTCACAAGCTTTTTCTGCCAGTAGTGCGCTGCCAGGTGGGTAGTTAGCACGGACGCTTTCATGGCACGTACTGACATGTCTCTATTGTGCCACTTTCCCCTTGCCATGGTTGCCCCACAAAAGTGAAAATAGTAAGTTTTCTTTTACTTTCTGCCATGTTTTTCTTGGTTTTGCAGGGTTAAAAACCACGTCTGTCTCCCCATCGTAGCTGTGCCCGTTTGCTCGTCTCAGCAGAGACGTGGTGGTTTGTCTTGAGCCCCAGATGTCAGAGTTCAGTACATAAAGCATTTTAAATTAAAAAAATAATTTAATCGATCATGGTGATTTGTAAATATACATAATTAGTGTTACATGACTGTTACTGACTATAATTTTAGAAGGAACTTCATGATGACTAGCTTCAGTTACCAGTTGCCTGGCGGACAACTCGCTCCGTCCCTGCCGGCGACCAGGTGCCCGCGGCCACCTTCTCTTCTACTACCAGTTCTGGTCATCTCACACAATACACACATAAACATATTTTTGTGTATTGTATTGATACTGGACAATTTCAAAAGTAAAAAAAAAAATCACACTGTATGTAAGCTGCCTTCCTGGTTTAACTATTTTCTATTCTCTACTTGGATTTGAAACTTTCGTTAATCTGAAACCGCACTTGTAGGGCAGAAAACATTGGACAATATACATGAGCACAGCTCTGTTAATTTTTCATCTGTTCTAAGCAACAAATATTGAGATCACAGCTCAACAAAAGAAGAAGAACAAAGATCTGAGAACAAACTGCAAGTTTTGGGCCCTAAAAAGCATTTTCTGCAGTACTTCAGTCACTAAAATGAGCAAAGTCCCTGCCAGAAATCCACTTGGGTGATGGATATAACAAACACCCACTGTCTACTTATATACAAATCCCTCCCCTGCCACTCCTGCCAGGATGAAAGCTTACAGAAGTACAGCTGCATGTACTTTCAATGCATAAGGATCAATATGCTGCCATTTTGGAGCTGTAGGACAAGAAATCCCAACCCAGTCTCCTAAAAACGACATGGCTATATAACTAAACTTCTATCACAAAATGTTTTTGTGAGGAACATAATTGCAACCGCATTATGTTTTCTGTTTACGTCATGATCATATGTTCACAGTTAATGTAAGTGATAAGTCACAAGTCTGTTCTTACTTAGCATATCGCATATGTCCACAGGCAACACATTCGTGTCAGCCATAAAAAAGGAGTTTTATGGTTGGGTTCCAGCGCTCACAGCACAGCGTTAGGGTCAGATAAAGACTGGGAAAGACCCTAACCAAGTAGTTTTCATGCCTAAACGTAACCTCAGCAGGACCACGGTCTCAATCTCGAGTATATGGCTTTTCAGGCCTGTCTATTATATTCCCACTATCCACCCCAATCACCTCCTTGCAATTGGCTTCTGTTAATAAAAGTGATCAAATTCACAAAATACATTGCATGACGGCAAAATGATTACGCTCATTGATAAAACATAAACGTGATTGCAGTTTAGTTTGTAAAGGGATGAAATCTTCAGGAGACAAAGTTGGAAATTCTTCATTATCAAAACAAAGGTGAAAACTAAATAGTTAATATTAACTAGCTACCTAACACTGATCTGTTTTCAAGGTCAATGCATTCACTGGCAGCAACAGCAAGGCAGTAATATTTTGATCAGGCTAACGTGACATAAACATGATCATATTTGAACAGTGTTCATTTAACCAGTTTCTCCACATTAACCAAAGTTGTAAATGTTGGGTCATTTAAGCTGAAGCAATGGTTTGTTATTTATTGCACCATGGAAGGATTGTTCATACATGTAGGGTCTCACACACTTTGCAAGCAGCTGTAAAAAAACTGAGTAGCACTGCATGCATGATGAAGAGTGTATTTAAATCTAAAGCAAGTAAGAAAATCTTTGCACTAGAGCCACTGTGCAGCACCTCTCTCTGAAAAAGATGTTGCCTATCTCAGAGGTCCACCAGACGTCCTGTATTTCCTACTAGTAGGATCTTATGGATAATTAGCGCTAGTAGAGAGGCTTCTAGCAAGATTTGATGGAGTCATCAAGACAAACACAATTCCGTGCTTAATTTCCTATACAGCACAATACAAACTAAAGCCACCAGTAAGGTACATTAATGTTAGACCCCTTCCCCCTCTCTCGCTTTCTCTCAGGCAGCTGTGTCTGGTTGTATTGATCGCTGCTGTTCTGTGTCCATTAGTGGCCCAAGAGGCAGACGTTTTGTCTGTCTGAAGTGTGTGTGGTATGAAGGTTTATCAGATCCTCATCAAACACTGCTGAATTCCCCACAGCACAAG
>OMLM01015330.1:27176-39837 GCA_900302695.1 Helostoma temminkii | reverse complement strand
GTGATATAAAGTAACCCGAGTTTAGGTCGATATTTGTAAGTGTCATAACTGGGTTAGAATAAATTACTCCAAGCCTGACAATTTCAAAAATCTGTTTAATAGACCATCATTCTAGGGATGGGTCAGTGATGTGTGTAAAATAATAATGATACAAGGTGATGTATTGGAGGTAAATTACTTTATTTTGTGATCATTCAAATATGATGTAGTATTTTCTGATTTTTATTATTCGAGGGCTTAATATAATAAAATCTTAATATTTTTGTTTACCTGGATCAAATATTTACTTTTTGTTATAGAGAAACACACAGGTTTCATTTGCACTCAAACAATCAGTCATTGTCATCTGGTCAGAAAATCAGGAGTAGTTTTCTAATCATTTATACATTTTTTAAATTTAGACATTTGAAGATGTAAACAACCAATTTGTTATTAACTGAATTAATGGGTATATAGAACTAAACAGTTATTACTAAATCGTTGTTGTGAAGATTTTATGATTTGTGTTTTTTATATTGCTTATAAGGTATGTATGGATACATTACATACATTGTATATATTGATAATGTGAGATAAACTAAACTAAACTCAAAAGGTTCTGAATATTCATACTGTTACTAAATATACGTTAATATTTTACACAGGTGAATGGAAGTTAGCATAATCATAATGTACAGTACTGTATGTTGATGTGGCATAATCATGACATCTTACAAGGGGCACTTAAATTGTGTATTACATTAATCCATTTCATAGCTTGAAAAATAAATAAAGCTAAAGTTACAGTGAATTGAATTCATTTCTTTCAAACTTCCCATTTTACTAAGGGGAGTCTCTAACCTGACAGTATGACAGATTACTGTAATTGTGAAAAAGAAAAGGCTGTCTGCACACAGTGTACCTCAGAACAAGAGCAAGTCCTGGAAACTGCAAGTTATACTTAAATAGTCAGAAAGAAAAACACAAATATTTGTGGTAAGGGCTCAATACTCAGGCCATAAAAGTCCACGACAGTTCAGCCTCATGACTAATGAAGCAGAACTGAAGTGCGTAAAACCTTTTTATACTTTTATGGACTGAGTGTGAGGCACGTCTGGGTCCACATTTTGTGTAAAAGAATGCAGTGCATGAGTAAAACAAATACAAGCGTGCAGACATTTAATTTATCTGTTTTGGCTTAGAGGTGTTTCTGTAGGTGAATGTGTCTTACAAGTGGCTCGCAGCCAGAAACAAGCAGCCTTTTTAAGTGGACATGATGTTTTCCCCTGACCTAATATCACCTGTATTGACTGTACTTTTGACTGCACCAGAGGGTTTGTTTGTGTGTGTGTGTGTGTGTGTGTGTGTGTGTGTGTGGGTGTGTCAGAGTGAGAGCAAGTGAGAGGTAGATGCAGCACTTAGAATACAGCAAATATGCAGAGCAGCTAAAAGAGGCTCATTAAATTTTGATGCTCTCCTCTCTATGCAGCTCTTATTCGAGGTAATGGAGACTAATTACAGCTCACACATACACAGCATCATTAACGGAGTGTAACAGGTTCAATCCTATGGATTTAGAAAACACTCAATGCTTCTTGGACCAGAGGAAAAAACATCCACCAAGGAGAGGCAGTGGTCAGACACATGGAACCAATATGTGTGGATGTTTTCTGCATTTAATTCCATCACAGCCATTTTCTACAGCAGACACTTTTCCACATAACTGCTTTAGCCACTGAGGAGCTTTACCTGCATTTAGCTTTAGGTTTCATTCTTCAGATCCAAAAAGTCTCCATACGTGATCAAGAATACTCTGATGGTCAGGTAAGAAGGAAGTGTTGATCCTGACTGCAATAACATATGCAAAACACTGATTTACACTTTGATCAACAACTGACTCACTACTTTAACCAATTGTTTGTTACCATAATCCACAACAATGATAGGTAGTCATTGTAGCCCAAAGTCATGCCCGTCAGTGCTATAGTTTGGGTTTAGGTGCATGAATCTGAGCAGCACAGTAGACAGTTGTTGAGTTGTTTTCTTTGAAAGGAAACCTCTGAACGCCTCTCAGCTGCTGACTTAGCTGCATCTTATGTTACTTCTTAACTTAAACTGCACAATAAAGGAATTGATAATACTGTATATACAATTTGCAGGTGTCAGGGAACCACCACAAATTTGTAGGAGATTTGGATTTTCTGTCAAAGCGTTAACCAACAGCTTTTGTTGGTGTGAACCCAACCACACATGGGACTATAGAGCCAAACTCAGGTGTGTTGTGTGACAGTCCTATAACGCCAAATCATAAACGTGATTTTGTTTTTAAATAACGATTTGTAATTGTGGGCTCCCACAGTCAGGTTAACTGGGGACTCTAAGTTGCCCGTAGGTGAAAGTTTGTCTATATGCGGCCCTGCAATAGACTGACGACCTGTCCAGGGTGTTCCCTGCCTCTTGCCCGTATGCTGGCTGGGATAGGCTCCAGCACACCCGCAACCCCTACGGGGACTAAGAGAATAAATGGATGAATGCATGGATTTGTAATTGTTTTAAAAGGCACACAAAAATTATCCTGTGGTTATCCTCATCAAATTGTGAGGTTGCTGTTTTGAGAGAGGGGATGGGACTGACCTGTCGTGCTGGAAATCATTTTGTTTGTATTGTTTTTTTTTGTGTGTGTCTGTGTGTTTGTTTGTTTGTTGCAAAGGCGAGGAACCCAAACTGAGGAGGAGGAGGAGAGAAATGATGCATGGCTGCAGTGAGCATATGGATAAGAAATTATTGTTAATGACTATAAATATTTGGAAAAAAAAAACATAATTTACAACTTTTTTTAGTCTGCTAGCCAAGCTAGCTTGAAGATTGTTACAATGCCCACACAATTTTATTTGACCGTTGGCTTAGTGAGTCACTGCACAGGAAGAGACTCTAGTGCCATTTGCAACTTCTTATCAGACATATTCAGATCAGAAGTAACTATTAACCATCTGTGGTTAGCGAGAGTGGTGTGAAAATAGTAACAAAATACTGCCAAGGGCTGCTTTTTTAGTGGTTTTAAATCTGCTTCTTCTGTTTTCCCATTTTGAATCACCAATACAGACTTTGACCACCTGCTGCTGTAGAGAGTAAAGTCTTAAAGTTTCCAGTCAGCTTTGTGTCACAGGCCTAACATGAGATAGTTTACTCACTGACATCACTGTACAAAGATTAGCCAAAACAATATGTAATAACAATAAAATAGAAATTTTAAGGTGGAATTTGTGCCCAGAACACTTTTCTGTGTTCAGTCTTCTTTGCAGCTGCTTAATCTGTTTTTCCCTGTGAGAAGTCTTGTCATATAAATTGATAAAAGTGTTCAGACAGTAGTCTGATTCGTGTCAGTGTAGTGTGGCCTGACCTGAAATGTCCTGGTCAGGAAAAATATCAGATCTTGTTTGACAGCCTCTCAACAACACTGGACATATCTTTTCTTTCTTTTCTTTCATTTTTTTCTTTCTTTCATCCTTCACTATGATTTTTAGGTTTTTGCAGCCTGAGCTTTGGAAACAGCTAAGCCTCTCTCCCAACCTGCTGTTTCATTCTCATTACCTGAATTACTGTCATTTTCTGCTCCAGCTTTCACAACACAATGATTGAATGTAGGGCTGAGAGACAAAACAGCAGAAGAGCTCATCTGTGTTTTCACCGATGTGCACATGGCTTCAAGCCTTTATTATTATTATTGTATATAGCCTTTTAGTTGAAAAAAGTAAACACATGTGCATGTGAAATTAAATATTTGACATTTTCTTTTAGGTTTATTACATTCTTTACCCAAATATTTGCCTACCTTTACCTTGAAATCGTCCAAAAACATGCTGTAATGTTTTATTTATGTGCATTCTAGTTCTCTTTTGTAAGCAGTGAAGTGAAAATTTAATCTTGAAGGGAGAGAACAAGGATCAGACAGTTTCATCACAAGATGCCATTGCAGCTTATAACTGAAGATCAATGAGTGGTGACATATTTCGCCTGAGCTGACCTTTACTTTTATATAACCAATAACTGGGGGGAATTGTTCAAATTAATTTTCACAGGACAGAAAAGGCAGACACTTTGTTCTGTTTTTATTTTTTGGAGGTTGGATAGATGTTGTTGCCTACTTTCCCTCAAGATAAAATATTACTTGTTTGTTTTCTGTTCATTTAGTGTGTTTAGGTGTTGTTAACTATAATTATCACATTTCATGTGAATATCAAGCAACTTTTAACTTGTTTCAAATGAAACTTACATTTTAGTTTAGTATTATTACCTTTTTTTTATTTACCTGCAATTGTTTTTATAGTAGAAGCAACAGTGACATTAATCATTTATCTAGGAAATGTATTATCCACTATTCAGGCATCAATGAATCAATCAAATACACTCCTTAACAGAACAGTGAGACATCCGGAAACAACCTCTCTGTTAGATTTCCCACCAGGACATGCAGCTCAGGTTTGGAGTTGAGATGTGTTGTGACAAGCACGCATGACTGAGACAAACTTTGAATTAAACTTTCTCTCTACACAGGAAGAATTCACTGTTTATCTCCTTCCCTTCTATACGGATCATCCGCCCCTTCTCTAGCTCTTCATTCTTGCCTTCCTTTTTCTCTAACTAGCTAAATTTGACGTGATTGTGTTCACGCAGCTGAGCAGGTTGAATGGGTTAGCTCTGTCTTCATTAGCCTCACTAATCCAGGATTTAGTCCAGAGCCACAACCAAGATTCCAAATTTTTAAAGCAGATAGAAGAACTCTGCCTTCCTGCATAGTAGCAGTGTGTAGAGCTGTTTAAATAAGTGAAGGCTTACAACTGTGATGACTTTACATAGATCTCAGCAGCATAGTAATTAATCGCCACGGCTGACTTATGCTGCGTCCTCTGTTACATTCTTAACTTTAACTCTACACAATAAAGGAACTAACACTTGTGACATAAAGAGAGGAAACACTGTATTATTGTCAGGTGTCAGGGAACAACCATTGGTTTGTTTGTATATATATATATAGCTTTGAGTATAATTCAGTAAGCCGTAGTTTCCTACGAAACACAATTGTCAGTGCAATTCAGTTGCATGGGAACAGTTTCGAGACAAAGACTGTTGCTCACCTGCTGAATCACTCAGGATCTTTAAAGTTTTGGCTGTTTTTCCACAGGTGCACTATTTGAAAGCTCCTGTACATATCATGTCCAATACCCAGTGACCTTCACGTTAATGGATTTACCATGTTCATAGTCAACTGTACACAGTTACTGAGTGACTCCTGTCACACACTGTTTACATGACACATACCCTCACTGAAAAGTTCAAACATATCTTTAGTAATTTTGTGTTTGAGATCAGATGAGCTTCTGCCTGACCTGTCTCACACAATGTCTCTTCATATCCTCCCCACATCTCTATTCTCTTTGTCCTGTGTCATCTCTCTTCAGCACTACCATGGTTTTCTGGAGGTGTTAACAATGTCAGTTACTGTATGGTCCAACATTATTATTTCCTCATCTTCCATTATTTATTATGTTCTTTGTGTGTGTTCCACAGGGTCTGCTCCACGGGGCACCTTGTCACTTACATAAATAAAAGCATAAAGCTACATGTCAAAATATACCTTGTAATTTGAATGGTTGTTGTTAGTAACAGTAAGTAACAGTATACTGTACTGTGTATGATAATGCCATTAACGACCATATAACTAATATTTCACACATTTTTAAATAATGTAAAAATGGAATAAGACAGGTTTACTCTCAGTTATTCTTTTTCTGGGTTACATGCAGGCCTTTGTTGTTATCCCAGTGATGCTGGGCCAGTGTTGTTGCTACAGCCCAAAAACCAGTCAAGTCAAGAAGAATCTTAGTTGCCTTAAATTAGCCTTGCTGCTATGGTTACTACTATATCTTCATCAAAGCAGAGACGACAAAGTACACAGATCCTCTGGAAACAACTTTTGACATTACTTGTATTTTGTAGTAGAAGGCTTGCAGGATAACGTCCAGGTAATCCATCAGAAAAAGACGTTTGCATTTGCTTATATGCAGCTCATGTTTAGGGTACATTGAAATCAATATATGGTCTTTAAGGACACATTGGCACGTGGCAGGAAGGAGAGTTATATTTACTTCTTTTTCACTGCTCATTCACTTTTCCTTATTGTTGTTCTACTTCACTCCTTCCTGCTTTCTTACTTCAAGTCCCATCTCCTCTTCCTCTTCCTCCTCCTCCTCCTCCTCCTCTTCCTCTTCCTCTCATCTGTCTCTCCCTCTCTCTTCCTACAGCAGCGTCTAACGCAATTCAAGGTGACAAGTTCACATCGTCTTCTAGGGAGCCATTCTCTCCTGACCTATTTTTTTTTTTGGCTACCACACTGCAGCGCACTTTAGAAAAAAACCCACACACACTGAGACGCATGCAGAAACACACACACACAAACACAAACTCAGGTGTACAAAGTAATTGTATCCATAACATCCATGCTCTGAAACACATCCAGACAAACACTCACACAATCTATTTTATTTTTCTTCAACACAGAATCACAAACGCCACACACAGTAATGCAATAAGAGACAGGTATGGGGCTCTAATAAAACTGTAATTTCATTATCTGGTTGCTTCAGGTTGTGCACTGTGTTGTTTTATTTCCAACTTTAGGTCTTGTGAATGTCATTTGCATGTCTATTAACTCTGCATGCGTTGCATTCGATACATAAAATTATGTATGCAAATCAAGCTTATGCAGACATAAAGTTGCAAGCAAGCAAAAATACATTTGTGAGCATGCAGGAGTTATAAATATGATGTTGTTTTTATTTTCCATTTAACCTTTTACCACCCACTGTTCTGCCTGAGGGAAACTAGCACTGTGCACAAGTTTCATGGACTGTACTATGTAAGTACACAAATATAGATGAAATATAGTTTTCTATATGGGCTAATTAATGAAGATGATCTTCATTAATTGTGGTTATTTTTAAAATAAACACCATGTCTTAAACAAATACACATACAATTAAATTTTAAAAAGTGTCTACTATTTCAAATGATGCTACTGTGTTGCAAATTACACTAATTTCTAATGTTTTTTGTAAATTCTTTAGTGCTTTCTGTTCTTGCACTTCTCATGGATGCAGGCAGGTAATTTCGAACAGGAAGACTCCAACCAGTCAAGATATAATAAGCTAATACTAATTATGCCCCAGTACAGACGTAAACACAGCTAAACTTGCACGTACATAAGAAACCAAATCAAACAGTATGTATGAATGTATAGGTACAGTAGAGTGCTCAAACCAAACCTCATGCTCAGATGTTACAAGATGTTTTCTAACTATGTCAGTGTGTGAAGGCACTAATCCAACCCAAACCCAACTGAGGGGTAAATGTATCCTTTCCTGCTCCGTAAAACATTTCACCCCTCAGCATTTATTTGTTCCAGCAGGGGAATGCCTCTACATATTGGGGCTTGGTGCCTGAGGGATGGCTGGGGCAGAAACAAGCATTTGGCGCTTACTGGTTGGAAACAGCAGCAACAGAGTCACAGTGCTGCCACTCTGCAGCAGGCAGGCCAAACCAGGCTAAACCCTGTTGGCAGTGGGATGTGTAGTGAGAAGCACTGACCTGGAATCTGAGATGTTAGACTAACACTGCTAAATGATTCATTGGCAACAATGTGGATTAGACGCGACACTTTCATCTTTATTTGATATCATGGCTAAAGAGAATGGAGGGGCAGTGAAAGAAAGAAGAAAGGCAAAACCAGAACAAAGCATGGGAGAAGACACAAATGATTAACCGTCAAACAACACGTAAAGTGCTCCAGCTTCTCAGTGGTAGACCACATTACAGGACTGTGGTTGAACAGAGAAGATACAGCGGTTAACAGTAATAGTGGTTTAGCAAGTTCTCAATAATTACAATACGCTTTATGTCAATTGTCCCTAATAAGACCGACAGGAATTTTACAGCAGCAGATATACAGGACCGTATCATCCTTGAAAACTTTAATTTAGGCACTGATCATGATTTGGTTAAACTAAGTATCCCCTAAAAATGGCACCTTTGTTGTCATGGTCACAATAATGCACAATGGTTGTGGAGCAGTAATGAATGTGCAGCAGGCTGCCTCACATTATGAAGGTTTTGGCTGAGAACCTGTTGGCTGTGAAGTGTGCTTGTCCTCCCCATACTTGCAAGGGTTTCCTCCCAGTGCAATGACATACAGGTTAGGTTAGGTTAACTGATGAAATAGGTGTGAATGTAAGTGTGGCTGTGTCAGCCCTGTGATAGACTGGTGATCTGTCCAGTGCAGCATAAGCAGTATAAATAATGGATGGAACTTTCCCACAAAAAAATGAGGCAGGATAATATGGACATTTTAGGGGCTTTATTTAATGGGATATATCACTTCATGAACAGGTGGTATTTATCAGTGTGAAATGAGAGATTTGCAGTTGCAGTAGTGCGGTGAAGTTTAATTTATAAATATGGGAAAAATAGGGGCACCTAAACCAGAATACAAAAATGTTCTTGCATAAGGTCCATTGTCTCAGGAAGTGCAGTGAGCGTGATCCATCAAAATTAAAACACGTCGCTTCTCCGGTGCATAATGCATTATTCACCAAATGTTTTCAGCTTTCTTGCGTTCATCAGGGTGTTGATCCCTGATGTGATGTTTTAATTTTGATGGACTTACACAAAGTGGAGTCACACAGCTTTGGGAAATACACAAATCTCCACTCAGGGTGAAAGTGAGTGTGTCTCACTGTGCCCATATAAACACTTCCACTGACTTTGTTTACACAAATTATATGAATGAATATTCAAGGCACGATCAAGCTGCAGTATACATTCAGAGACATTTGTGGAGATTTTTTGTTTAATGTTGCGGTGTTAATCCTCTTCCAAAGTACTGGATAGTAGTTAAATGAAACAATTAAAGTCTCCACTTTGTGTAAATTGAGATTTAGGTCGTCTGCATAAGATTCAGCAAACCACATCTTTGTCTCCATAGACCACAGAGGTGTTTATGGTACTGGAATATTTTCAGGCTTAGGTCCCACCTGGCCAAACACTAGAAGACTAATGATGAAAGAGAAAAAGGGGGAGACAATGTCAGACAATGGATCATGTCATGTAACTATGAAGATTAAGTGGCAAGTAAACGGCTAGACATGAGAACAACCTTTGGAGTTTCTGGTCTTCTGACAGAGCTCTATGATGGCTTG
Source organism: Helostoma temminkii (assembly GCA_900302695.1). Lineage (NCBI taxonomy): Eukaryota > Metazoa > Chordata > Actinopteri > Anabantiformes > Helostomatidae > Helostoma > Helostoma temminkii. The sequence goes on along the minus strand of OMLM01015330.1, from coordinate 30,607 downwards.
TAGAGCTGGTGAATGTGGCACTGCAGCTGCACTGGTGTGGGTAGCAGCTGTAAACAAGCCTGGCTGGCTACAAGAAACCTGGCAAACCAGAAACACCAGCTGGCAATCCAACAACAGCATCCAAACAATTCCTAATAAAACTGTGTGTGGGACACATGTGTGCATCATCACGCTCAGTTTCTATTGTGTGTCTGTCATGTATTTACCAAGGATGCTGAAGGCTATGTGTGACTGCATGCCAGAGCTGTGTGTGGACACTAAATATGGGTATGTGCAGCTTTGAGAGACAGAATAACAGACACAGAGATAGAGAGATGGAGAGGTGAAGGAAGGGTCAGACAAGGAGAAATAAGGGGAAACTGTCTCCTCTTCTTTCTATCTGTCTCCAGGGAGATTTCAGCACTTCTCTGACTGACTTCCTCAGTATTGTCATTCTGCCTATGAGGCTATGTCCACGCTAATGTGGATACATTTGATACTGCATCTTTTTTGCATTTCAGTTTGGACTTTTGTGTACAGTAATCAGCGCTAGAAATCCTCTTCAGACTAAGAGCATCTCACAAATAAACATAGACTTAATTGCAGTGTGAATGAGGAAGACTGTTTTTCTCAAACGCTTAGAAAGCTTTATGTAGCAGGAACACTATAGCAAACAAACATGGATACCCCATATTGACCAAAGCCATTAAATCAAACTTAGTGGATATATGCTACACTGACCATAAGCAGAATTTAAACGCCTCACAACCACATCTGTAAATGCGTGTTTGCCATTGCCATCATTCATTCTTTATGATGTGAATGTGATATTACTGCAAATATAATGGGAACATCTGCACAGCCACCCTAATCAGCATCACCAATATTCCTCCAGCACTCTGGGTCGAGACAAGCACCACGTGAATGTGGTTATTCTCTGATTACGCACACAAAAGCTCTGATCTTGAACCCATGACAAAGCTAATTACAGGAGATTTGATTGGAAGCGTTGGAGCAGCAGACTGAACAAACAAGCAGGTTTGCTCGGCTCATATCTACTGATAATATGGCCACATCCACTGAGAAGTTCATAATACCTCATTGCACACACACACATACACACAGAGAAACAGACATACATGATTTTCAGACTGTACACACACTCACAAAGGCTGAATGTGAAAACACATAAATAAATAACACATGAACACATAAATAAAGCAAAACTAAACTAAAACTCAGTTTAGCACCACATAGAAAACAAATTGGTCCAAAGGAGGATAAAACTGTATTTTTTCAATATAATTGTTTGCATACTGGTTGAAGAATGTTAAAGAAAAATGAAAACATACAAGCAAAAATAAATCGAGGGATTTTCTAAGATTTTTCTATTGCAACAAATCCCAAAAAAGTGACAGTTTGCTTTACTCACTGTTGATCTGATCTAAAACGCTGGCAACAGACAGCACCAAACACGATGCATTTTGACGTTAAAAGTGCACTACAACACTGGGTTCATTCCTCTCACCACAGCACACAAGTCAGTAAAATAACAAGGATGTGCAGGAAAAGCAAAACATTTGCTGTGTCCTGGGAAAATACCACTCGTACCAGTGCAAAGCTTTGCTGCACTAACTGAGGAAACAAAGTCAGTATATAGCACAAATTTACAAACACAATTTAAATTGTCCATATTATGCTTAATCTATGGCTAAAATTTTTAAGTTTTATTTCATTTTTATTTTTATGAAGCCCCATTCATACAAAATTATATTATTTTGAAGTAAAAAATAAACAAAAACATAATCCCTTTTCATGCAGCAGCTCCTCTGGCCTTGAGACTAAAAAGCCTCATTTGAACCCTTTCCCTCATCTCACTCTGTTCTGGTTGGCCAGTTTGTGGAAGCTGTTTTGGGCAGCACTATGCCCATAACAGTGGTTGTCAGCAACCACCTTTATCTATTGCCAGTTTTGGATGCTGTCTCAGTAAACTGTAGAGAAAGATGTCCAGATGAAAACATTATCCACATGAAAACACTAGCTAAACAACACATGTTTATTGAGCCTAGCTAATGGTATTGATGTTACTCTGGGATGTAGATCAAATTTATAAAAACACAGAAAAAATTTATTATAATATAAAATGGCAGTGCCTTTTGTTATACCCTAAAGGTCTCATATTATACCCCTTTTGGTTCCAATTTTCTTGCTGATAAACCGTGCAGATCCTTGTTTCTGCCCTGGCTAAATTTTTTCCTAAAATGTTGCACTTAGAGCCTGTCTCTGGAACAACTCAATTTAATCAGTACCCCCACCCCTCTTGTTGGGTGAGATACCTCAGATCCCACGTGGGGTTATGCAAAGCACATGTCTGTCTACAAATGGCCAAACTGGTACAAACTGCACAGGCACCACTTGGACAGTGTACCCAAGTTTAGGTAACAGACAGTCAGAGTCAGTCCATCTTTGAGCTCTGATCTTAAAGTTAATCCAGCAGCTCTGTACAAAAAGGTCCTCACTGATATAGTAAAGTTGTGTCACTGTGTGTCCACTGAGTGTCCTCCTCTGTGAGGACTAGTCCACAATGAGTATTTGTGTGTAGTATAGTAAACAGTACTGCTACAGTTTTCTGCTGTTTGTGTAGTAAAACCGCTGTAGTAAGACCACCATACAGTGGGATGAAAACAGACACCACAGGCGTTGTGGTGGACTCTGTCTGGGACGCACTCCTGATCTGCATGCCACAGCCTCTGTTACAGTGATTTAGGTTAACCGCTGTCTCATGTTTCGTGTTCAAAATACCCTGGAAATAGAATATTTCCACTCTACTTGCTCTTGATAGACGTCTCATCTACTTTGGTTGTAGGATTTTACCTTAAGAAAGCAATACCACATAGTGTTAGCAGCCTGTCATCACCAACTCTTGTGTGATGGGTGAAAGGCGTTCAGGGACACCACAGAGGTCAAATTTACAGAAAAGTTGCAGGACAAAATTACAAGGTCAACCTGAATCCAGCACGTGTGGTCAAATGTGGGTTAATTGTCGATATCACAACACTGTACTACTATTCAGATTTTGTTGCCACATCATTGTGGTTCTTTGTGGCCTGATAGAAAATGCTTTGTGCTCTGATACTGGTCTGCAATGTGGTAGTGCTAGTTAATGTCAGTCAGCAGAGGATCCAGGCTGCGGGCTACATGCAACATGTAATCAAGATTAACCCATGCCATACTGCATCACTGGCTCTCATCCACTGGTCATACAATCCAGGTAATGTGATCATGGTGAAATTAGTCTGTAGTGATTTCAGTGTGTGTGTCTCTATGGAGCCAGCATCATGTTACTAAGGAGGTGAATCACAGTAGATCATGTGGTGGAGATACAAACCCAAGCACAAGGCTGATAAAGACTGTTCACTGAAAAGGTTGACTGTCCCCTAGAGTACAGCACA
>OMLM01015330.1:16133-27156 GCA_900302695.1 Helostoma temminkii | reverse complement strand
AGTACAGCACACACACACACACACACACACACACACACACACACACACACACACCTTGTTTTTAGATGGTTTGTGAGAGAGATTTGTCAGATTTGCTGCATTCACACCTCCAATCAACACAACAAATTTCTGTGATGAAAGTGACTCTTACTCCTGACGCCCACCTCCTCCTCGCCTCCTTTCCGCACTTCCTCCCTCCCCTCTTCTTCACTACATCTCACACTTTATCCCTCCCTTTTCTGTTTTCTCCTTCACCCTCCCTCCCTTCCGTCCTTTCCTTGCACTCTACCTCATTTCTTCCACCTCATTCTCCTTCACTACTTGTCTTTTCAGTTCTTCATGTTTCTCCTCACCCTGCTTTTAGGTCACCTCCTCCTTTTCGTCACCTCTGTCTTGTTCTTCTCCCTCTTCAACATCCTATTCCTCATCACCTCTTTCGCACTTAGCCTCCTCCACAGACTCTTTCTCCTCAACTTCCTTCTCACCTTCAAATCCTCTTCACTTTATCTTCATCCCCTACATCCTCTTTGCTCCCTTTCCTCCTTTCTCCTTCACTACTCTATTCTTTCTTCCAATCTCTCGCCCATCTATCCCTTATCTTCCTTGGAACTCTTCCTCACTTCTTCCTCCTCATCCCCTTCACTGCCAGGCTCCTCTTTCTCACCTTTATCTTCACCCCTTATTACACCATTTCTTCCACTCTTTTTGCCTCTCTTTTATCTTGCCTGTTTTCTTTGTCTTGTCCTTGTTCTGTCCTCCTCGCTCTTGCTCCTCACCTATTTTGCCCTCAATTTCCTCTGCTGCCTCCTTTCTCCTCACTTACTTCCCCTTCCTACCATTTCATAGTTTTTGTCCACTTCCCTTTTCTCACTTTTTCTTCCTCCCAGTCCTGAGTTGAACCTGTTCCTTCTCACTTTTTCCACATTACTCCACCCTACTTCCTCCCTTTTCTCAGTCTCTCCTTCCTGAAGAGCAAGCATAAACCACAGCAACACCAAAGTTACATAATGTATGAACTTATTTCCTCCTCCTCTTCCTTCTCACCTAATAAAACATGGAGCGGAAACTGTCGAACAAGCAACATTGTTAGTTTTAGAAGCTGTACACTGCTTTGGCTCCATATTACATGAAAGTTCCTCCTCCCAGAATCACTGAATATGGAAACAACAGCTTAGTGAAATGAGCTCCCCATGTGCCACCGCCACATCTGGGCCATTAATAAAGAATGGGGGAGGGGAAGTGGAAGAGGGAGGGTGGAAAAATACAGGACGCATAAAACACAAAGAGATACAGCCGACAGCGATGCCATGCTTTGAAGCATCTCCCACTGGGGGGTATGTGTGTCTGTTGGTGTGCATGTGTCGCTAAGCTAAGGTAGAGCAACAACACACACACACATATACAGAGCACCTACAGATGCAGAATAAACAACAGTTTGTCACTGTCAGCTGTTAAATTCACAGAGGCAACTGGCTTCTTGAGAGGAAGAGTTCCCAAAAAAGATCACACACACACACACACACACACACACACACACAAATGCTCAACATGCAATTTGAAAGATTCTTGACTGCTTTGAACTTCTTTTTGCCTTAACTCTTGTGTCCTAATGAAATGCACCAACATTTTGAGGAATGTGCTTTTTCTGCATTTTACCCAACAGCCAAAACAGCTTGTCCAAACAGTGTTGAACTTGTGTTGAACGTCATGTCAAAATGAGCCAAATACTGTACATCAGCTCAAATTTGTCCAGAGAGGCACTAACTGGAGCAGATTCTCCAAGGCCCATGTCTCAGTTATGTCACTGCCACATCACTAAATTCAGCTCACGTGTTCCCCGTGTTTTTGCAAACTACTCAATCAATCCCACAGCTTCTGCTTTAAAAAGTCATTCATAGCTGACTAATTATTGCCTATGATCATAATCCCTACATTGGTATTTATTAGTTTGTAATGGGCTCTATGAACCTATTGCATTACAGTTTACAGTTTACAATCCTTTATCCACACACGTTGTTCTTTTGTGCTGCCCTAATCTCATGTTGTTAAAGGTCATAAGCCCCTTTCACACTGCCCTTTTATGACACGGCTTCACCATGCTAATACGCCGCCTCGTTGTGCTGTATAATAGGTACCAAGCCAGCGTGGGAAGTGCGTGCAAACGTCCTTTAAGCAGGCTAGAGAAGTAATGTCAGAGGCAAGGTGAGTTTGTTGAGGGAAGATTTGTGAAGTTTTGGTAATGTTATAGTGTGAGAGCAGCTACTGCGGTTGTTTTTCCTGGAAGACTCTTCCACATATGCTGGAGGAGAAATATTTATGAAACGATTTGAACTCAAGTACAGCTGTTATACACAGCATTCAGACTCGCAGAGCACCACTATAATGTACAAGAGGTTAGGCTGTATTTTTATGTTCAACCAGACCCCTTCCATCTTTATCCATTAATTCCTTACTTCTTCACAGCTGCACATCGTAGCGAATCAAGTAGCGTTTCTCCTCCAGCTTCTCATGACATGTCAATGATGACCGACATGTTGCTGCAGGAAACTGAATCTGTGGCCATAATCCTTAATACTCATGTTGCGCATTATCTGAGTCCAAATTGCTGGTACCTGGAGCATCTTTAGAGCAGCAGTAAATTGGCAAAGGCATCTTTAGAGGGGGCCACCTGCTCACCAAAAAGGAGGCATTTCTGTGTAGAATGGCCCATACAGTTACAGTTAACATGTAATAAAAGCTACAGTTAACAAATAATATAATACATTTCACACAATTTCCCCAAAACCTGAAATTTGAGCTTCATAATGATAGATGTTTGTTTTTCAAAATCTACTGATAGTAACTTATTTATCAACAGATTATATTTTAGAAAAAGGTAATTATGTGTGTGGACAAATGAAAAAAAAAGTTTCTAAGTATAAATGCAGAGTCTATGTGTTTCATAGGCTGAATGTATGTGTTCTTTGTCCTGGTAATTACCACCTAAATAACAGCTATTGTTTGGAGGAATGCTTCAATTAAATTATCTGGAAAATACAGGATGTGTTATATGTGGGAAAGAGCTATGACATTGTAGATTTTTTTAAGATATACAAAAATAATAACAACAAAAAACAAACAAACAAAAAAGAATTTGATGACCTTGTTGTCGGGACCTGTTGGTACTAGTGAACCATGGATGATTTCCTTTGTATACACTGTAGCATCTGTGCCATCTTTGCAGAGCTTCTCTTGTCCAGCTTCCTCTGTCAGTATTGCCCAGTTCAACCTTCCAGTTTGAGACAGCATTTCTGAGTGTGTGTATATGGTCGGCGTGTGTAGATTTTCCAGCATGTACAGTATCCAATTAAAGCCCAGAAAACCAATTTACATTCTGCTGCTGCCTCAACCAGGTAGCTGTGGGGAACAGAGTGAGGGAGAGAAGGGCTGAGAGGGAAATAAAGTTTTCCCCTCTAATTAAAACTGAAACATGGCTTCAGACTGGTGCAGTGCACTTTTTCTCCAAGGCTTTATCTAGGTCAGCATGGTTGTAAAGTGACATTCAGCAATAGACCTTTTTCACACTTCACACATGCATTTTTTAACCTGAAGTTGCTGAGGACGGGCCACTTTATCTCCAGGCTAAGGTCGCAACATATCAACAATGGCAGAATCTTGCAATCCTGCAGTGCATAAAACAATCATACTTGTCATGTCATTTGTTTCCAGAGAGGCCACAACGTAAAGGAAAGTGGCCGTAGGCAATTAGGCGAGGCGAAAGATCGAGTTAAGCACCTTAAAACTTGTAGTGTGTCGACACTTCACTCTGGAGGATTACTGTGAAGCAGGCAGCATTTGTGTCAGACACGAACTTGTCTCAAGCAGCTTTTTGTGGAACAAATTTATCAAACCACAGACAAGGGAAAATGTGTATGAAAGGGCAAGTAAACTTCTCTTCTTGCAGTTTATAGAACAAAGGTGAATGGGTTCATGGTAAATATCATTTTAAACATGTTGCAATTTGTTGGTGTGTAGTTCAAACATTTGCTTTTTTATTTGCTCTTAGCTAAAGGGTCAGTTTCTGAATGGAACAATTTAAATTAAGGTTGATGATAACAGCAAAAGGCAGAAATGTGGTTTTTGAGGCAGTTCTCTACCTGAATCTGCGACAAAATCTGCACTTTCAATTTCTGCAGAAACTTTACTTATGAGGGACAAGTGGAACTAATCTAGACTAGACTTGTGCAACTATTATACTAAGAGCAGTTTAATAGTGTTTCAAATGTTTTGTTTTCTTGGAGAAAAACTTTGTGTACTGTGTAAATTTTCTAAATTGTACTCCTATTACTTCAATTTGAGTAAACAATGTGAAACTTCTATCTGTACTGGAGTATTTTTACCATTGTCATTGGCAAATAAAGGCAATTTAAGGTAACATTTACGGCACATCTTGTTTAACTGTTCAGTATATAACTACATTTATCTTTTGCCTATTATTGTCTATATCTATTGTCTATTACAAATATGTGAGTAATGTGTGTAAATGAGATTGTGAACATGAAGTCATGTGAAAATTGTCAATAAATTACATAACTTAACTTTCTACAGTAAATTACATGAACAAATAAGACCACTAGCTTGAACAGAGTAAAGATTAACACTGTGCTGCATCAAAGGAAGGGCTGGGAGGTCTGGAGCCACATAGTGCAGCATGAAGCTAACTACACTTTGAGCAGTTAAACATGAGACATTTGTAGTTCATAAAGTGCTAACAACAGTCCTGTCTAAAAATGTAATTTAAAAAGCCAACATATTTATTACCCGTGTGTGCCTTGTAAAGTGTGGACCTCAAACTACTCATTCCCACTATTTCACTACAAGCTTTCTGACAGACTCAGGGTGGATTCCCTGGAATCATGTAAGCTAAAACTGAAAAACTAAAAAAACAAAAATAAAAAATTTAAAGTAGACTTAAAAACAATTAAGTTGGAGTTATCATCAGATTGCACATAGTTAAGCTCTGCAGTCACTGCTGTAGATTTCCTGCATCTGTCTCACTATGGTTGAATTCAGACGAAGATGTAAGATGGCACCAACTCAGGCAATAATAATCACTAATAATAATAGCATAATAAACAATAGTGAACAACATAGTGAGCTATTACTTTATATGGTTGATTACGTCATAGAACAGCAAAGTGCAGAAAAAAGAATAATAATAGTTTAATCTGTGCCAAATCTCTCACTCTTCTTCATTGAAATTTTTCATCTAGTTCTAACTACTTTTAACATTGCAACAGAAGCCAGAGAACAATATCTCAACTGGAGGAACCTAAACTGCATTCGTCTGCGTAGGCATTATATTATATAATTCATACCTCTTGACCAGTCCATTGCTTTTTGCTGAAGAATGAGTCTCCACAATCTCACCACAACATCTGCAATGTTGAGTTTGGCAAGGTTAAAAGAGAAGTGAAAAACATGTTGTCAATTTTCTGCTGTGTAAATCGTAAATGGGTCTACTAGTCTCCTTAGTATTTCCAGATTGTGTGAAATTGTCTATATAAACAGTCTTCGCAAGCCAACACCTGCACCAGGGGCATAATGCATTTTTTTCTGTTAAGGGGGCACTGTTTCACAGACTGTTTCACAAAATGCAGTAAATTTAATCTTTCATTTCTGGTGTATCATGCTAAGGATGTCTGAGACTGTCTACTGGTTTAATATCAGGGATAGTCCAGCAAGACAGAAATGTCAAAATTAAATCTGTATCAGATGAAATATGCTCATCAATTTTGCAAAAAGTACGTGATAAATAATAAAATAAAATAATACTAATAATAAATAATAATGAAATAACATTAGCAGCTGTAGAGCGTTGTATTTCAATGGATAAGCCATTTAACTGTAACACCTTTTTGGCTTCAGCACCATGGACAGCAACATTTCACAGCTTGACCAATCGAGCTCCTTCATCCATCATTAAGTTTAAAAATAAATGGAAAATCTTTTCAGTGCACTTCAACTTAAATTGAAGATGAAACTTCACCAGGGGATCTTGATGCTGTCAAGCTATATGACGTGTCAACATGGGATGTCGTCTTCTATCAGAAACCCTGCTGTGAGTGAGTGTTTTGCTTTCTAGTGAGCTTCCTGTGTCACCACTGTTTTAACATAATGAACAAATATGTGTCAGAATCGCAGCTGGCTTTCACCCCGTGATCAAGTCTGTATTCCTCTCAATGGATGTGTCTCTAAATGGTTGTGTACTCCATCTAAAAGCCACAGTGCTGTATTATTTATCAGCCTGGGGAGAGGTACTGTTCACATCTCGTCTCTCGCTCCTCATGTGTTCTGATCGTCTCTGCTAATTCCTGCTTGTTTAGGCAGGTGTGATGCAAATGCAGTTGCTCTGATTTGCATGTCCAAATAGAAAAAAAAGGATGAGGAAGAAGAGGAAGTCACTGTGTCTGTAAATTTTATTGTGAATGGTGTTTGTTACTGTAGGCTGCACATTTTCTACTCATCTGCTTTCTTTTTGTGGTTATGTTTTTTTTCTGTGTTGTATTATGAATTGCTCTCCCACGTGAATCTCAATCGTCTGGTTCAGAATGCTTTCACCTTCAGTTTTTGTCTTGCACAGTATCAGTTAATGTGTGATTGCTTTAGTACTGTGTGTATGTATCAGCGATACATCCGGTGTAGTACCTTGGTCACATTGTTAGAGGAAGCTACTGATTCCACAGAAGTTGGACAGAAATTGTGATTATATTAAAGCATATAATAATATATTATATATCATAATATTTCAATTGGCTCTAATGATTCTGAGCTTTCAGATATTTAAGGACTCCAAAATGAAAACTATGTGATAATATTAGTGACACCATGTGAAAACCATGTAAAAGCTTGGTTTTGCTGTAGTCATGTCTGCCTACTGGCTACAGCCACATGAAACCCATTTATGCATGACTGTCTACTCATGATGCTGACCTGGAGAAAAAGCCAATCATTTTAAATAACACTAAAAGATTGCAGAGCAGATTTCTGCTCTGTCTTTAAAGTATGAGGTAGTCAGGATGTGTAGACACTGCTGACAAGCTAACAAATCAATCTTGTTATCACAAGAAACCCTATGCTAAAATCTATTCAGGTGCCGAAACACTTGTTTTTACCAGGTTCTCTTCTCACTTTTTTCTCTGTCTGGCTGAGTAATGGTCACACCGCTATGAACACCCATACGCACACAAACACACCTCAGCCTTGGTCAAAGCCCCAGACGGCCATGAATCGTCTTTTATGAGCAGGACTTGATGAAAGCGTTACCCTGGACACTGTAGCTCTTTTTTTTTTTCTTTGGCGTCTGGCAGGCTGTTGGTTTATTTCTCCACACACCACTGCCTTTATGTGCCATCTCTATCATTCTGTTCTGACAAGGATCAGATACAAGCTGTAGTCCACGGTGAGTGTAAATGATTTAGTCAGTTACTTAAACAGCTGGGTACAACGTTTTAAGAATTTTAAAATGTTGGCTCAACAAAAACTTAAGGCAACAGTTTGCGTCAGGCTTTTTAAGTTATGACAATGTCTGGCTAAATTAAGTAGAACCAACAGACTATATTGCACAAGACAAGATACTATTTACACTAACAGAATACATTTTAACTACACATAATATTAAGCTGCTACACTTAGTTATTCCAGTATTTAGCATTATTAAGAAGAAACATCTAAGTCACAATTAGATTAAGATTAGAGGGAGGGGTGTCACAGTCTTATTTCTGTGTGTCATTGGGCTCCATTGTTGTATTTACTGAACTGAACTCTTATTAATCCACTGCTGAAGATAGTTCCAGACAAATGCACAGTTTGGGTAATGTTTGCTAAAAAACTCTTTAAAAATCTAATAATTCACACAACTTCACAGAAAGATACTCAACATTTATAAAACTAAACTTTTCTATTTTCGAATTGTTGTGACATTTTATGACAGAAACAATAATTACCTAATAAAAATTGCTATAATAAATAATAATAATTTGAACTTTGCTCAGATTGAAGCTGAGGGAGTTTTTTTTAGCAATCAAATGGTCACACTCCATGTTCTTTCTCTGATAGGTACAACAGAGCTAAGAGAGCGTGAAACTAAAGGAAATCAAGCTCAGACTTTATCCACCCACACAGTCCTGAGAAGAGGTCTGTTCAGGTTGAATAAGTGTAAACACTTGAGTGGCTGCACCATCAGCGTGGATGAATTTAATTAAGCTGGGAATGTGACTGAACTATCATAACAACAATAAAATGAAAACTTTGCAATAATATATATATATATTTTTTATCTTTTTACTTTAAATAGTGCTTTATGAAATGACATTGTCTTAACACTGTGATTATTATCTGAGGATGTAACTATAGAATACCAGTGGAATGGATCCTGAAATTTCCTTTATTGTGTTTTCCTTAAGTTGCTGCCGTTTGTCATTTGCGTGACAATTAATGCACAACATGGGGGGGAGGTGTGACGCTGCTCTGTCTGTGCTGACTTGACAGCTCTTAGAAGAAAGAGACGAAAGATGAGAATGCAGCAGCGAAGAGGCTGATGGAGACAGAGCGGTTCGCAGTCCCCTGAGACGTAGCTGTGCTTCAGACAAGCTTTCAGAGAGGAGACAGAGATAAGGAGGAGAGTGAAACCTCGTGATGGCGGCTGATAAACGGGGAGTTTGAGGGTATGGGAGAAGGAGTAGAAGGAGTAGCTTAAAAGAGAAGCAACGTAAGCAACGTGGAGGAGAAACATTTAGAAAGAAAGACAAAGACTCTTCTTTTTTTTTTCTTTAATTTGCCAGCAGCATTCACTGACATTGACCCAGGGGTGTAAATAATGGTGCTTTGTCTCTTTCATTCTCTTTTTGTCTTCTCTGCTACTCTAATAGACCTATGACCAGATCTTGAAACATATAGATACTCTTACTAGCAGAGAAACAGAAAAAAAGATTCCTAATGAAATTTGAAACATTACTTCTTCCCACCCTTAAATGTATACACTTACTGGCTGCTTTATTAGGCTAGATTACAATCTGGTTGTGAAGTTGTACAGGAATACATTAAATGAATATGTATGTCTGATGCTCATGCACATGCCACCTCATTTTAAGCATAAAGTCAGGTATCACCTTACCTCACTTCAATAATGTACACTAAGCACTGTTTTCATAGTTTAATGTTGTCAGTCTTGTTTTCTTGCAGCACTGGAGCTTTGCAATGTTAATGTCGTACAAAATTGTGGAAAAATTAAAAATCACTTTCTATTAATGTTATTGTTGTCGGTCACGTGACTTTCATATTTAATTCGAAAGTCAAGTTCATGAGAAATTAAGTGATTTTTAACTCTCAAATAATGCACTGCTAAAAAAAGGGAACACTTGAACAACACATCCTAGATCTCGATAAATGAAATCTTCTAGTTGAAAATCTTTATTCGTTACATAGTGTAACGTGTTGAGAACAAAATAACATAAGAATGGTCAATGGAAATCAAAATCATTATCACATGGAGGTCTGTGGAGTATTCAGAATCATAAATAAAAGTGGAAAAGTCACATCACAGGCTGATCCAACTTCTGTGGAAATTCCTCAAGACAATTCAGAATGAGGCTCAGTAGTGTGTGTGGCCTCCACGTGCCTGTATGCACTTCCTACACTGTATGGGCATGCTCCTGAGGAGATGACATATGTTCTCCTGAGGGATCTCCTCCCATACCTGGATCAGGATCAGTCAACTCCTGGACAGTCTGTGGTGCGACGTGGCATCATTGGCTGGAATGAGACATGATGTCCCAGAGGTGCTTGATTGGATTTAGGTTTGGGGAACAGGCAGGTCAGTCCACAGCATCAATACCTTCATCATGCAGGAACTGCTAACACACTCCAGCCACATGAGGCCTAGCATTGTCATGCATCAGAAGGAACCCAGATTTCACAACACCAGCATGTGTTCTTCCATTACCTAATGGCAGGGCACCTCTGGCTAGCACATAGTGGTCTGACTGCCCTCCAAGGAAATGCCTCCCCAGACCATCACTGACCAACCGCCAAACCAGTCATGCTGGAAGATGTTGCAGGCAGCAGAACGTTCTCCATGGCGTCTCTAGACTCTGTCACATCTGTCACATGTGTTCAGTGTGAACTTGCTCTCATCCGTGAAGAGCTCTGGCAAATGCCAATCAGCCTGCACGGTGTTGGGCTGTGAGCACAGGCTCCACTTGTTAACGTCTGGCCCCCATACCACTCTCATGGAGTCTGTTTCTGACAGTTTTTGGAGAAACATGCACATTAGTGGCTTCCTGGAGGTCATTATGTAGGCTTCTGGCAGTGCTCCTCCTGTTCCTCGATGCACAAAGAAGCAGATAGTGGTCCTGCTGCTGGGTTGTTGTCCTACAGCCCCCTACACATCTAAGCATAAAACATAAGTGTTACACTAGCCACCATTTTGGTACAAATGTACTAGATGGCACCACCATTTTGGATGCTTACTTCAAAAGTAAATTTCACCAAATTGCCCCACGCGTGAGGGCATTCTTACAACAAATGGCCACTGTAGTCATATGAGAGAGTTGGGACAAACAACCTACATGGATTAAAGTTGGAGTACTTTTTGGTTTTAAGTTTACATTTAATAACATCAAACCTTTACTTCTTAGTAGATTTTCAGACTATCTATAATAGGTCAGAGCATTAAAACTGCCTCGATATAAGTTTTTCTTCTGCACTTTGGCACAAATAACAGACTCAGGTGCCTGAGGATCTGGGAGATCATCCTGGTTGCATGTTAGATATTGCTGGGCTGGTGCAAGAACATAAAGTTCTTCAAAAGCAAGTAAAAGAAAATTGACAGGCAACCAGTAAGAACAAACTGTGTGTGTTTGTGTGTGTGTGTGTGTGTGTGTGTGTGTGTGTGTGTGTGTGTGTGTGTGTGCGTGTGTGTGTGTGTGTGTGTGTGTGTGTGTGCGAGAGAGTGTGTGTGTGTGTCCATGCGTGTGTGTGTGTG
>OMLM01015329.1:5534-32975 GCA_900302695.1 Helostoma temminkii | reverse complement strand
AAACATACAAGATGCACACAGCACAGCCACTGGCTAACATGCTCATGCATTACCATAATTCAAAATGTGCAGGATGAGTGAACTTTTCATAATATTTGTCCACAGTTAAGAATAAAACCTGAAACAAACCCATAATAAGAGATTAACTCATGTTTATTGGAATACACCGATACAACATTAAGAGAGTAAGCTATAGTGACAGTACCGAAGTCCCAGTTTGAAGGATGAGACAATCCCACAATGCACTGTTGCCCCATTAAGAATATTACTAGTATCAGTGATGATGCAACAGAAATAATGAGCAAAATAAAATATACAACAAACTATACAATAACAAAACTTTTTGACTGTCTTTGTATAGTTTATGCTTTATACAAATCCAGGTCATTTATAACCACTTAACTGTGGGCTTTGTCTGTAAAATACAGCACAACAAAGTAGGACAATAAACACAATTAAAACAAACTAAAAAGTTTCTATGTAGCCTCTTTCTACTTTGTACAATTTCAAAGAAACTTGGAATAATAGCAGCATAATGAGCTTTTCTACTTCTGAAGTGCTTCTGGCCACAAATGCACCACACAGATGTTGGAACAAAAATTCATTGCAGATGCAAAGTTGCATATCTGTGGCTGGTGACAGTCCTGGAATGGAGATACTTTAAGGTGGACCTTCCAACTTCTACACACTGTATTACACAGTAGATCAAATAATCCTCTATTACAGGATTTGAGACACATCATATACTGTAATTTTCAGATTTTTTTCTGTTTTATTGTTTCAAAGGCAATTAATGAATTAAACAAAGAATATCACATTACAGATTAATAGGATCATGTTAAATCCACTTTAACTGCAGTTTATCAAAATTATCTGTATCAGTTTTATATCACATCATGTCTATTTGTAGCAACTCTCAAGAGATGCACACTCCAAACAAACGCATCACACACATGCTTAAACACACACTCTCACTAACAGAGTAAATTACATGCATGTTAAATGAGAGCCACAGTGTGCTGCCCTACACATTTGTGAAAATCTAACAAGTCTGAACCTCAAGAGAATCAATATCTATTCAATTAACGTAATGCTGATGAATAGGTGGCTGCAGCTGATCAGCTAGATTAGGTTGTTCTTCTTGACAGCGATGTTATCACTCTACCAAGAGCTCTATTTTGATCCCAGGGTGCAATACTATGTGTTATGTTACCCGTAACGAGACAGAGAGGAGCGTACCTGAGTGAGAATTTGAGAGTGTAATGAGAGTCAGCATGAATCGTATTTCCAGTGATCCGGCTAGTGTTCCCTCTGTCATCTTATAGAAAGGAAACTTCCAGGATCAAACCAGAGAAGCAAGGAGGGAAAAAAACACGGGTAACCTTTGACCAAACCTCTATTGAAGTACACCTCATCTGGAGACAAGATAGACAGTCTCACCCAAGGGCTCCTGGAAAGAAAAAGCACTGACAGAAACTTCACATGTCTCTGGTATTTTAGATGTAGGGCTTCAGAGCTTCAGAGCTTTTGAGTCCCTCTGTACAGAAATCACATTTATACCCACCATCATAAATAAAAGAAAATTTATTTCATATGATTTGTTATGAACCAAGCAGCCTGAAATAACACTTTATGTAAGTCAGATCCATAATTTTATGAACAGGTAAGGATTTTTTTTATTTTTCTCATTTTTGCCTTCTTTAGTGGAAAAATCTTTTCACAATAGAATCATTTATTTCATTTGATTTCTTTTCCTACATGTTTATTTCTTCTCTTTTAGGTGATGACAGTTCTCTTTATTCCTGCACGAGTGAAGAGCTCCTCACATCTTTAGGCTTGTATAAACTGCAGCAGCAAAGCATTCAGCCAAGAGCAGACAGACAAATTGAGTGCTGAGTGTTTTTCCAGTGGCTGCTCGATACATTTGGAGCAGTCTTCCTAAAGATACCTGTGAGAGGGAAGGAGAGGGAGGTGGAGGTTTGTGATGGGTTGCTTATTTTATTCCAATCATTTCTTCAAGCAGTTTGAAATAGTCTCAGGAGCACTCTGCAGCTAAGGGTTGAATCTAAATCCTTTCACAAAGCAAACGTTTTCAAGTGGTTCAGCATCATATTGGCTACATCCAGAATAACATGGGCATAATAATCTTGAAAAGGATGTGATCAAACTAGGATGAACAAAAGCTTTTATTTTTAATATATTTTTATTTTAATTAATGACAGAGATGGGCACACTGAGGAGACAGAGACAGCAGTCAGTGTTGCCCACCCGCTGTATAGGATTCCCTTTTATGCTGAAAATGATTTTGAAGTCAGTAGGCAGCTTTGCTGATAAGCTGTAAACCTGCTCTGAATATATTATTTTACTCTGAGCAGCATATTTGACAGTGGCTCTACTGGACTATCTCTGGCCACTGTTTCACCAGTACAGATGTGTTATTTTTGGCTACCAGTGGAAGAACAGCTGGGCAAATGTTCCATGTATAAATAATATGCAGCCAACTATTGTTTATATTCCAGAAATGTAGTTTTTGACCAGTTGTTGTTGTGTATGTGCTGTTGTAGGTAAAATTAGATAATGTTAACATGAAATAAAAGCTGGTTGTCAGATTATACAGTTGGGTCCGGGAGTATTTGGGCAGTGACAGCGAGAATTTTTCAAATTTGAAATAAAACCATCAAGATTTACCCTTTAGGAATTTCAAACAGAGTATCTCCAGTTTTAGGGGCTCAATAGTATTTGGCCATTGAAGAATATTCAATTTCCTTCAAAACATCTTGAGTTGCTCTTGTAGTATGTGTAGGGTCATCATCCATCTGCGAAGCTCTGCGTAGTGGTAATCTTTTGTGAAGCAAACTGAAGCTGTTTTGTAGCTTTTGGCTGAATGTAAACAGAGAGTTTAGGTCTATACAACCTGAACACCAGAATTCATGTTGCTATTTCTGTCAGCAGTCACATCATCAGTAAACACCAGTGAGTCTGTTCCATTGGCAGCCATTCATGCCCATGCCATAACACTGCCTCTGTGTCATCATGTTTGACACATGATGCTTTGGATCAAGAGCTGTTGCTTTCCTTGGTTTGTATGTGTCCAGAGAATCTGATTCCAGAATATGGGAGTGTTTTTAGATGTTTTCTGCTTTGTATAATCTGTGTTTCCTGTTCTGTTGTTGTAAATCCTCTGTATTTATATTCATGAAGGTGTTTCTTGATTGTAGATTTTGACAATGTTACACCTATCTTATTTTTTTAACTTCTATTGGAGGAGAATTGCTTCACCAAGCAAATGATTTTGCAATCATCCATGTTAGTTGGCTTCGCACACATTTACCAGCCACACAGCTTTTTTCTATCTCTCTTATAGATTTATGTTCTGTTTTTCAGCTTAATGCCAGTCTCCACTTGTGTTGAGAACTGATATCAACTCTAGATCATTTATCTACTTTATTTGTCTTGAAGTAATGAGGGAATAGACAACACCTGGTCGATTAACTTCTTTTGAGTCAGTTGCCCAAATACTATCGAGCCCCTGAAAATGGAGGTGCTCTGTTTAAAATGGTTGAAATTTCTAAAAGGTAAATGCCATATTTTTGTGAAACTTCTTTAAATAAAGCTGAAAGCTGAAAACAGTATCTTGATGGACGGATGTAATTGGACCAACTTGGAGGCTGTTGCATCATTTTGGTTACTTATGTTTGTGAAAACATCACATCCTTCTGTCTCAACTGGTTAATTTTAGCTCCTGGCATTCCTACTGATATGCTGGATTACTGCCAAAATGCCCATTCTTCCACTTGTACTAAAATGTAGCTTTTACAATTACACATATTGTTACCAACACACAAAAATACAATGGTACGCACAGTTTTAATTAGTCATAGTGAACATATGTCCCAGAGCCACTAGTGGCCATAGCCTCATCTTTAAATAATTAATTAAAACCCAGTGTCAGTTCCAGTAAGAAGATGTTTAGACCAGTAATCAGCTTGAAACATCACTGTAACATTGTTAATCTGTTTGTTTATCTATTACACTAAAGCCCATTATAAAGCTCACAGTAGCTACTACATAAACTCTTTTAACAATTTGTCAAGGTCATTGAGGTTAAACTGTATTAAAAAGTCTTTAGTTGTCACCGCTTCTGCAAATCCTCATTTGTACAGCCTCATACAGCAATAATCATATTTTATTCGAGGATACATGTTTCTGCATTTGTGGCATTGTGTGAGTCTCAGTTTGAATCAAAGGATTTATTCATAACTTCACATTTTTGGTATACGTGGCAGAGTTTGGATGTTTAATTCATATGAAAAGAAAACAGTATTTTCTCTGGGTGCCATGAACCCTGTTGACAGAGACACTAATTAAAACAGACCTGATGTAGATGCTGTCTTACTGTATCAGGCGGGTGTTTCATCAACCTGTCCTCTCCTTTTAATTCTACTCTTGTGTTCTCACTAATCTCAAACTATCTCCTTTCCTCTTATTTAGTATTTAGTATTTTATATCAACCATTTCACTCTCTTCCCCCACTAAATGCCTTTCCTCATCTTCTTTACATCCTTTTCATTATAGTGACACTTTTTCTTTTTGGCTCTCACTACCTCTTCTTTTTTCTCTCAGCCCACTCTCCTTGGTGGTTCTTCCATCCTGGGTGCTGAGTGGTAATGCGTCTCTTCACACTGTCCACTGAGAGAGCAATTAACCTGATCCAAACTAGCTCACAGATCAAACAAATTTTCAGCACCAAAGTGCGGTTAGAGGATCACAGAAAGACTCGGAAATTAGAAGAAAAGAAATGACGATTAGTTTTGAGCTTAAAGGGTAAAAAATGTGGACGGGAACAATTCATGGGACCTTCAGGTGACCATCTGTATGAAAGTTGTATCTGAGTGACTCATTGCTCCTCTCCTGCACACACCTCTCACCACTGCTCATCAGACCCCATGCACGCTTCTATCTCATCTCAGCCCCCTCTTGCCTGTGAGGGATTAAACTCTTAATCCGCCAGACTGAGGCTTGCTATTAGTACCGACAGGGCTGCAGCTATCTTTGTGTTTTTTGTTGCATTTGTGTAAGTAGCTTTTGGTGTATTGCACAATAGTGTGTGTGAGATGGATGGCGCGCCGTTTCAGGTATGTGTAAGATAAAAAACAAAAAACAATAAGCGTTAGCAGAAGGTACTGAAGGTAGTCCAACACATTAAAAAGTCAGCTGTCTTAATGCAGGAGGACTGCCAAAGCTACAGCTGTGTGTGTGTGTGTGTGTTTCTTTGTGCCTCTCTGTATATGTGTATCTGCACATAAGTGTGATGCAACATAAGAAAATGACAAAATTAAAAGGCACACTGCATTAACTGACATTGAGGCAGACTGCAGATTACCTTCTGTTGCAGTGACTGAAACATCATGTCTGAAAAAAAGTAGCCTAAGAAATAATGGTCCAGTGTGTGATCGGTATAATGTTGCATATGCTAACCAGCCCCGGGCACATGCTGCAGCATAGGTTAACGAACAGTGATGGAGGGATTCAATAACATTTCTGTTCTCAGCATACACACACTCACTCACACACACAGACACACACACACACACACAGACGCCACCTCCCACTCTTTTAGTTTCCATCTCTTACTCTCACTAATGTGTTGTCTACTCTGTTATCAGCCATAAGGGTCTGGACAAAGTGTTTGCTTGTTTTAGCAGTTCCCTCAGGTGCACGCAACCTAATGAGCTGCCTCTCAAGGACAAAATGAGTGTGGGTGAGGTGGGCAACACAGACAAATCTGTGAGCATAATGATATATACAGTATATATTTGTGGGAACCTTGTGCATGTTTGTGCAACTCTGTGTTGCAGAGGTTGGCGTGATACTTGTGTTGGTCTGGAACTGGTCTGAATTTTCAAAGTCAGTACTGAACACTGAAGTCTGGTTACTCATTACACAGCCAGAGGTTTGGCAGCTGTTCAGCATCGCTTACACATATCACTGTCTTTCCTACTAGAAACTAAGACTTTCTCTTGTATGCAGCCCTGTTTAGTTTTTATTTCTGTGAAAAACACTTTATCCTATCCCAAATGGAACTGCCAGGCACCACAGTTTCATATGACATGCACGTTTTGGTAATACTCCAAAACCAAAGCTGCATTACTGGATAAGTGCTTGTGTGTGCTGTCATTTATGTGGAATAATTCATTAAATCGAGAGTTTGACATTAGGAGTCCCTTATCTAATTTATTTCTATGTAATCAACTGAAGGCATTACTTCTAATGGATCTTAATAGATGAGTTAAATTAGCCTAAATTTCAAATCCTGACAAGGGCTCAAAATGGAATAAATCCAAATGAACCTTACACCGAAAATAAGTGTATAAAATGATCCCGATAAAAGAGTTTTCTCACCTTCCAGCTCCAACTAACTGGCTAATTCAAAGTTTCTTAGAAAAAAAGCCAACTCAGTCAGGTATTCGGACTCTCCTCCGCTGCGCACCGACTCCCACCCCCCTCTTCTGCTCCACCTCCTGCAGCACCACCAACCGAGCTCTAACGGGGCACTTTCAGCGCACCAAAGCTCTACCCGCTTCCATCTCTAGTATGTTTGGACTGTACGTGTGCTTCCCACCTGCCCGGATGATGCGGATATCCCTGCTGTTATACTAACGTGGCGGCAGGGAATGGTTGGTGACACCTTGATTTGGCGCTGAATAATCGGAGGGACTGCGAGCCGACAGGGATTTCACACCGAGCCGATTTGGATGTCTGGAGATGAGTGCTGGGCTCAGGATGGTAAGCTCCATAAGTTATATTAATGTCTGCGGGGGCTGTGCTTGTAGCTTCACATTTGTCCGAAGTTGTGATGTACTGTCACAAGTCATTAAATGAGTGATGTTGGGGTATACACCTCGTCAACACTGCAATTTACAGCAGGACAAGAGAATTTTCTGAAGTAGATTCGGGTCCATCCAATATGTCAAAGCTAAACATCTGCCAGTTTGAAATAAATTACAAGAAAATGTATGTAAATTGCCCTTTAAGGAGCATTAGAGTTTGACTCTATGAGTCCATTGTCTAATTTTTTCTATAAAATCATCTAAATGCATCTTAAAATGATTATTAAAAGCTTCTTAAAGGGACAAAACCGAGTTTAATTAGGCTGAATTTCTAATCTTGATAAAGGCGCAAAATTGTCCCGTGTGTGTGTGTGTGTGTGTGTGTGTGTGTGTGTGTGTGAGATGTATTCAAGCAACCCTATCCTTACAAGACGAGGGTCTCCCCATCAGCTTCTAACAAATGCAGTCATTGTTGACTTACTTCTGAATATTATATAAGCTCACCAGCTGAAAGCTGAATACAGATCCCCTCTTTGGAAACAGTAATTCAGTTTTGATTTATTGATTATTCATTTAGAATTTTTCAAATAACTTTGAGTACAACAACACTTTACACGTGCTTAAGATGTATTAAATGTAATTGAATTTCACAAATGCTGAGTTTATTTTCTAGTTCCTCTCACATTCCTCTGCTGTAGTCCAGTGGAGAACCAGAAGCTGATCACCACAGGATGCTGCTAATTCACCTCCTCTTATTCATTTCCCACTGGGAAAAAAGCAGATACTTTCAACGAGAATCAAAATCGATTAATAAATATGTTTATTAATAGATTTTCAGTTCATCAGGCTTTCCTCCCTCTATGAGGTGGAAATGAAATGGCAGCATTGTAACAGAGGTGATTTATTGTTCCTCCAGTACATGATCCTATATTATCCTCCTGGATCTGAATTGGAGACATGTGTCTGTTTGACTCAGTGCTCAAAACTGTCTGCACTGTCCAGTTACATTCAATAAGCCTGTGTTTACTTTAGATGTTGATTATGTTCCCATTTCAGTGAGCAGTGCTACTGTAACACTGACAGGACTGCGTTAGTCCTTCAGGACACTACGCTGCGCTCACTGTCGGCGTTATGAGTCAGGACTAGTCACACTGTTTGTTCTGGGATACTTGTACCTACACGTGCATTTAAAAACGTAAAAGTCTGAAACTGTCTGAATTTAAGAGTCTGGCCTCTTACCTTAATTAATATGGTATGTAAAGAAAATCTTTTATATCCTTATGGTCCCAGCTGCGCAGGACAAGCGCACATGTCATCTTTACTTTTAGTAGTTTGGACAGAACAATGAATCTCTATCTGTATATCTGTCTGTTTCAAACTGTGTCTCTCTCTTTAGTCCTTTTCCTCCAGACCGTCCAACATTAAAATCATTCTCACCTACTGTATCTGCAGATCAACTTTTTTCTGTAAATGTTTAGGAGCAGGTTGAATTTGTCTCATAAAATATTTATGTTGAAACAGTCCTTTAAGAATGCACTGTATATTAATTATATAAGGCTCTTCTGGTGCAGATATTTTGAGTTGTTATAGGAACAATTCACACGTGTATCTAACAGCATTAAGGATGGTTAACTGGAATAATTCCTACTAATTACAGTGTTTTCCCTGCTATGTCTAAAAAAGCAAAGTGTTATTAATAGCAGCTGGTCTTTATGAGTGGATCTGAATAGAGAAATGCATTGATTGTAAGTTACTTACAGTCAATAAATGATAAAAATGTGATAATAAGATCCAGTTGAAATTAGCCATAAATATTTAAGACTTACACAAATACAGAGTGAACCATTCTGGGCAATTGTAACAACTAATAGTGCCAGTGAGTTTCAGGGCAGTCTTACTTGCCAAGAAAAACAGTTTGGACCCTGTACTTCAGTGTGTGTTGCTCGGACTGCTGCCCATCCACAACATCCACTAACTATGTGTGAATAACACCACACAACCTGAATGTTCTTTTCTGCTGCCGTTCTTTAAAAATTCAAACACGGGTGCCAAGTAAACCAGCCAGACCAACCCTAACTACATTTGATTTGACTGTAAATGCCTTTGCTATCTGTTCACATTATGAACTGACCACAGTTGCAGCCCATTCATATCAGCAGAACTGATGTGTCTGTCTGTCTTATTTCTCACTGAGAGGAAGTGAAAGAGGAGGGTGGAGCCTTCAGTACTGCAGTCCCTCTGAGGTGTGCTCTTTCTTTGTCTTTCTCACCCTTTTATATCTTTATGCCATCTCTTTCCATTTCTTTGCTCATTGTTGCACTATAGTGTAACAATCTCAGTCCATCCTCGTTTCATTTATCTCTCTCTCTCTCTCTCTGGCTGCGTCTCTCAGTGCCTGCATAATGCCAATACATGTCTAGGCCCTCCCTAACCCCACTGCAGCGACACAATGAGTTCCCATCAGTCCCCGGACACCACGGCTATACACATTTGGCTCCTTGATTCATGCAGCTGATTCTCTGTACCTATCAGTCACTGATCAATCCTAACCCACTCTTTCTATTCAGGCTTTCTTTTTCCAGACTCCCACTTCAGACCGGGATTACACACTGATCTGATGCTGAATCCTCATACTGCCACTGAGTCTATGGAACTCTGACAGCAACATCAAAACCTACACAATCAAATGTGGCAGCTGGTTTTCTGACACCCCTCATTCCTCTCTTTTTTGGGTTTTTGCCCTGTTGCATGGAAGCCAAAGCCATAGATCATCTGTCACTGAGAGAAAACTCTTTGTTATATAAGGGGCTCTGATACCAAAAAGACTAAAGCCATTTTTTGTTCACCTTTCTGCACTTGATCTGAACTGGGGCACAAAAGCTTTTTTTTAAATTGGAAAAGTGTTAACATATTTTTGAAGGCATCATTACGGAAAGGACTACAGGACCATCGCACTAAGAAACTGATTAGGGTGAAATCCGTAGACTTTTTCTGTCATCATAACCTGGTCTAAGCTGCCCAGTGTGGAGCAGTGTGTTTTCCAGATGCTGCCATGCCCATCATCAGCAACGCCAACCATGACTTCAGCAATCTGTCCGTCAGTGATGACAGCAGTCTTGATCGCATCTTCACTGAGATCCCGGAGACTGAGACCATTAAGGTATGACTGTCTCTAAAGTAACATATAGGATAAATGCTGATTGAGTCAGCACAACTACATAACTATTCTCATGTGTCTGTTTGTGCATTGAAGTTTTTCATCTTTCATTTTTCAGGGTGTGTACTACCAGAGGGCCCAGTTCATCCGTCGGCCAGAGGACCTGGTATCTATTGACCATGGCCTGCTAGCAGTTATTAATGTTGGGGGAAACCGCTACACCTTCCCCTGGAGCACCCTGCAGCAGTTCCCCCTCACTCGTCTTGGTCGACTCTGTGGCTGCCAGTCACCTGAAGACATTGCTAGCGTTTGTGATGACTACGACGAAGCCCGCAAGGAGTTCTTCTTCGACCGCTCGCCATCTGCCTTCAGGGTCATCCTCAACTTCCTGGCTGCAGGGAAACTGCGCTTGCTGCGGGAGATGTGCGTCCTCTCCTTGCACGATGAGCTGACCTACTGGGGTGTGGAGATGGCATACATGGAGCGCTGCTGTAAGAGGAAGATGTACACACGCATTGAGGAAGTACATGAGCAAGAGCGGCGCGAAGAGGAGCGCAGGCAGAGAAACGCCATGCAGCGAGTGCCGGTGGAGGAGACAAGATATCGGAAGGTGATTAACTGGCTGAGAGATATGGTGGAGAATCCGCATTCTGGCTTACCAGGGAAGATCTTCGCCTGCATGTCGGTCATCATGGTTGCAGTGACTGTCATCAGCTTGTGTATCAGCACCATGCCAGACCTCAGAGAGGAAGAGAACAGGGTGAGTGAGCCAGAATTTGTTGGCAAGTTGTGAAGGTCAACAGTACAAGGCCCTGAACCAAGTCAAACTAATACTAAATTCATGTTTCAATTGAGACCATAAATTCAAGTTTTGTGAAATCTATCCTGAGTGGTGTGACAGTTGTTCTTCCCTGCTCAATGTGATCATAAAATAACAGAGTTGGTCATAACACAGCGTGACAAACTGCATGCTCATCTAGGCATTATCTCCAACAATTACTTTATTCTCTAGAAGCTAAAGTTATATTTAATCAATGGTATATATCTGCAATACATCAGTCTTTATGAGTGAGAAAAAGTTAAATGAGAGGCAGAATAACTTATAACTTAACTTTTTAAATCTATATAACTCCCTGTCCTTTTAAATATCCATGTAGGATGTTGCTGCTCTGTGTGTATGTTGGTCGTGCATGTCCTGTGATCTGTGTCTGTCCATAGCCACGCGGGATAATGAAGCTCGAGCTGTACCGAGGCCTGTCCAGTATCTGTCAGTAAACACTGGGGAATAATAAAATGGGCTTACTGTATACACGCACACATAAAAATGTGTGCATCGGTAGACACAGTTGCACAAATTGGCACTGGCATAAACACACGTATGCGTACTGGGAGTCACAAGCCTAGTCAGTCACTGACATGGAGTCACATGCACATACAATAGTAATGAACTCATCCTCTGTAACCGATATGGCTCTCTCTCAATTTTGCACACACTTACTCTCAAGCCTTCTGTTCCCATCTAAGTAAAACTCTGCTGCACTGAATCCACTATAAAGTTATGATTGGTTTTCTGCTGCTTAAATTAAATTACATACACACAATTTCTTTTGCAGGGAGAAGATTTTCTATATTTCACCAACTTTCTCTCAGTTAATACACTGGCGATCAATCTTTGCCC
The DNA here is from genome assembly GCA_900302695.1 of Helostoma temminkii. Classification (NCBI taxonomy): domain Eukaryota; kingdom Metazoa; phylum Chordata; class Actinopteri; order Anabantiformes; family Helostomatidae; genus Helostoma; species Helostoma temminkii. Next base: position 21,310 of record OMLM01015329.1, on the reverse strand, counting down.
AAAATGCCTTAAATAAGACACATATATACTTAGCTATACTCTACGTGTAGGTCCTATGGGTGTGTAGAGACAGATTGCTTCAGGAAAACTCCACACACCTGTTCAACAGAGGCTCATTGAAAAGTTGTCAACAGCAGCCCACATTTATTGATTTGAAAATGAGCAGTCACAAGCAGCAAAAGTATCGAGTGCAGAGGGGTGCGATACTGGAGAATTTGCGGAGGCGGACAAAAGCACTGGCTCCAGAATGCTTGATGAGTTGTAAGGGCTGAAGAGAGGATTTCAGGAGTCCTGCCAGGTGGAGTCCAATAGTCAGTGACAGTCATAGGAGCACAGATGGAAGAGCTGGAGCATGAGGTTGGACTGTGTAGCTGGGTCTGATTCAGTCGGTGCTTCTGAACCTGCAGGAGTGGGTGATGCCTTTGATATAGGTACAGTACGACAGCACAAATCTGTAAGAATTAGCAGAGAAGAAAAGGCGCAAAATGTTTTGTTGTTGTAGATTTTTTTTTGTTCGCTGACATCAATGACAAGGTTCAAAACACAATCATCAGATACACAACAGGATTCACAAGCAGGAAGGAACAGAGCACAAACTCTGATGAGATACTTTATGTATAGTATTACAGATGCATTTCTGAAACATGAAAATGTGGTTTTCCTGCTTCTATGTCTCTAGTTAAATACTGTACCAGAGACAATGAAACCACATTGGGGAATCAAGCAGCTCCACAAATTCTGCACACGCCTAACTATCATACACACACTAGCCATTATCACAGTGTATCTCTATTGAGCCCCGGGAGTGACTGAGGAAAGGCTGTGAAACTTTATCCTGCTTTGTGTTTGTGTCTTGCTGAAAGTGCTCATGAGGAAAGTGGAACTTGTCAGGATGTCGTGTGTGTGTTTGGATGCGTATGGTTGCATCTGACAATTTAATGCCTTGTGAGGGCATTATGACTTGTAAGGACATTTAGGGGGATGTGTGTTTGTCCAAGATTTTCTTTGTCCAGTCCAGAAAGCACACAGCAGTAAACAAATTCATCAGCTCACTGCACATTCCTGTGTTTCACTATTCTCTTTGGTTTGGCTCCTCAACTTCATCCACAGCATCCGGCTAGTCTGCTCAGGCAGGAGCAACAGGACTCCTGTCATCTTTAATTCACATGTCCCTGTTGTTTGTCTCTGTCTCTGGTCTGCTTTGTGCTAGAGTGGGGCAAATTCCCTCATCCACTCATCATTCTTCCTGCTTCTCCTCCTGTCTCTGAAGTGCGGGAGGAGAGATGCAATAAGTGGAAGATAGAGGAAGAAGAGGAGAAATAGAAGATAGGGCTGGGAGGGGGAGGAAGTGAGAGACAGAAAGAATATGCTTCTGAGTAGGGGTGGGCGATTGTGAGATTGACAATTTTATCATTTTGCAAGATGCTGAACTCTACAATCAAACACATTTCCCCATATAAAACATATAAAACATTTAATGTATCTTCAAAAGTTAGCAAAATGTGGTAGGAAGAAAAAGTAACGGACAAGCTGTGAACTTAAATTAAATTAGACTCAAATTAAGTTTGGAAGTGCAGCTAGACCATAAATCAGCTTTTGCTGCAAAAAAAATTGATGTTCACAATTTTACGTTGTCACGGCAGTTGGACTACACTACACTGCTACACAGAATCTCACACTGCAATCATCTATTTTGAGAAGTATTTTGAAACCTTCATCTTCCAGTTTTCATGGGAATCATAAACGTCACTGCATCAGTCACCTCTTTCCAGCTCCCGCTTGTCCTGTCATACAAAGTGCCTTTCTCAAATGCTGTTTTTGTCCTTGTAGCCGCTGGCTGTGTAGTTGTAACACTGTCAGCATACACTTCTGGGTGTTTTTGCTTGAGGTGGTTAAAAAAGGTTTATCGTGTTGCCATTTGACATGTGAACTTATCTTTGTAACATTTGCAAATAACATTTTTTTTGTCCTGTTTTGATTTTGGAAACTCCAAACCAGTACCATGCAGATGCTGACGTCTTTAAGGATTGTGGGGACATTTTATTAATCATTCACAATCCAACATGGGCAGATCACACACCCCCACTCTTGAGAGAGAATTAAAATGGAATGAGAGCGACATTCTGATGGAAAGAAAGGAAGTGATGAACACTGCTCCTGCTTCCCTCTCTCTATCTCTACATGATGTGCCTCTGCATGTCCTCAGCTGATCCTTTCGATCAAACTCTGAACCACTATGAGCTAAATGTTTTCGACGGGGCCTTTTTTCCTGCAGTTCAGTTTTAGGTTTTTTCACAAATCTAAAAGTCCAAGGTCATAGTGAAACACAAACATAAAACTTATTTTTGTTGCAATAGTTTGGTTTTGTGCTCGTTTACACACATTTTCTCTGATGGTTGAACTTTGTTGGTGGAATTAAGGCATAAATCCAGCTGAAAGCTTAATGTTTTGACACAAACCATTACATCTGGCTGCTCGCACACAGTCTTCCACAGACATGACCCCTAAATAGGTGATGTTACGTTTTTTACTCGTGTATTCACTTTTGTAATGATATTAAACAATGCAAAGTTTTAAAAAGTGAGCTGAACATAAATCACACTTGTGTTTGCTATATCAACTCTGTCGCAAGACTTTTTCGAGCATCCAGAACAGGGATCAAACAGAACACATTTTGGGTCCTCGTGCCCACAAAGCACAGTTTGCACCAGACCTCTCAGCTAAGCTGGGAAGATTTTCCACCACTCTGCTTGGTCCAAAGGCAAGTTTCCATACGTTGGCCATTTGGAATAGAGAGGCAAACTCAGACCAGATTAGAACACATATTAAATATTCGATGGCAAGGAAAAGGAGACAAATTATGACATTTTAGGCTTTTGATATCCTTAAATAGAGAAAAGCTAGAATGGTAAATTTACAAAAAGAGTGTTAAGTAAACATTCTAAAAGATATTCAGTATAAATGCCAGGATATTACCTTACCTTCACAGTGTTACTGTCAATCCCTCTTTGGTCTTTGGTGAATATTGTAATCCTACGCCACTGGATGAATCCAGTTTATGTTGTCTTTACAGCTTTCATAAATGTTATACACATCATGTAATAATACCTGACAATGCCAGATTATTTTGTAGAAACTTGCTAGATTAGGCTCAGTATTGATTCCTTTATGAGATAAGGTTCTACTGTGACCGCTGTCCTAGCCCAGCACTGACCTCAGTAATCTCCCTTACTCAAATCTCTGGCAGCAGCAGTGTTTAGATTGGGAAGAATGGGGCCTATGCAGCAGCAGGTCTCGGCATACACTGATAACTTGCCTGTATTTATATCTTGCTGCTGTTCAAATGTCAAAAATCCACCAAAGACTCTTTGCACATATTTCTGAGTGAAACTTTGCAACACAACAGCAGCTTCCCCTGCATTCATTTAGCACATATACATAAAAGTGTTTTACTCTTAGTAAAGGTCGCTGGTATTCATGTCTTTATTCTGATTCATGCCAGGTGATGGAGTATTTTCAGACTGTCTCATCAGATTTGCTCTCCATTTCATAATTCACTGGTATTCTTGCCTGGGGAGTAGTTGAAGTGGCCGTGTTATGTCCTAATGTCATAAATTAGTGTGGGATTTGCTGTTCAATAATTATGTCCCAAGGCATCAATCACAAGTAGAGAGGAGAACAGAGAAAGTGACTGGGAAAGAGACAGCAGAGCAGATTATATGACTTAAGCTTTAGACTGTGAGTTCTGACCTCTTTTCTTATCAGCTATCCACTTGTTCCCAAACAGAGACAGAATAACTTACTCAAACTATACAATATGTCTGGGAAATCATTATTGGGACAGCAAATGGATGTGTGATTTCTCATTCCATTAAGAGACATAGCAGAAAGCGGAACAGAAACAGGTGGAGATCATGTGTCTTTTGATGTCTCACAGAAAGATAAGGTAATTCTTTTGGTATTACAGAGAGGAAATGGAGAGTCAAGGTGAAGGAGCAGAAGATGCAGTAATAAGAGAGCAGCGAAAGAGAGGAGGATGCAAACACGAAACTAGTCATTAACCATTCTTTTTGTTTCCACTCCCTGTATTTTTCTTCCCAGAGCAGCAGTTCGAAGTCAAGGACATCAGCTAAGCGTACACAGATAAAGACATAAAAATACATTCATGGCTAACTTTAGTCAAACTTTTGTAATATTTTTGCAGGGAATACATGTAATCATTGTAAAGTGAGTCATAGAGTTTAAATTTAATTTCTACAAGGCACGTGGCCTTCAAACTTCCAAGTGAACAATCTGAGCCATAACAATGATCTGAGTGAAGAAATAAATGTTTATTAAGAAATCTTTCTTGATCATGAGAACAAAAGCTGATTAATTATGTGACCCTGATATGCTGCAAAAACATCTTAATAATCATAATAATATTTTTCACAATCACTGGAAAACTAGATTTGTTATCTCAGTTTTTGACAAAAACTATGTGGATGTCATCCATGTCTGTTTATACTACATGAACAGAAAGGTAAAAGCAGAATGTGAGTGCATTTCTTTAGAGGCCAAACAGAATTTTTAGTGATGAAATGCTTGTTGTGTAGCTGCAGCTACATTTGAAATTGTAATGAAACATTAATGTCATTAAGATAGTGAGTTTATGTAATGGTGTGCAATCACGTTGAGTCTGTTAAGACCTTACATTCCCCAGCCTGGATTAATAACCTGGAACCAAACCTGTCCTGAGTGCGATACTAAAGGTTATTTGTTAATAACATCATCGCTTGATAACTCTTTTTTATAGACAATTCATGTGTACACAGAATATAAATATTTAACATTTGGGGCAAGGTCTTGATCCTGGGGGATTTAATTTTTGAAGTTTTGTGCACAATATACAGTAACAATATACAGTAAACAGAGTTTGTTTTCTCTTATCTGTCATTTAACACCAACGTCCACCAACTGCACTCATTTGGAAAAGATCAAAGTATTGGCTGTGATAAAAATCTCGGAAGAATTTCTGGTTATGTGCGTACATGTCCTGCATCTGAACTGTGCAAAATTGCTTTATGTGAATTAACAAAGTCAGTTTCCAAAATGACTGTCTCTGAGGGGGATTGTGATTTGGACTAAGAAGCATGAATGAATTTACCCTGCAGCTTATACAGCATCACAGCCAACAATATTATCTGACAGAAAAAAAAATGGAATAATTTGTTTCAGCCTAAAACAGCTGAAGGACTTCCCAGTTTATAATTGTATTTAAGATGATTCACTTCCCGACCTGAGATCGGAAAAACATTGTGTAACAAGAGATGAAAAGCATTAATAGTTGGGCTTCTCATTGTGTGTTTCTCTTTGTTGTTCTGTACACTGTATATTTAAAAAGCTATAAAGAGAAGGCACCACCACCAGTCCTGTTTGAATGTGCAACGACAGAGACACAAATAACTATTCATTCTTTATGTGCCACATTTTATCTCCCCCCGACTCATAATTTCAGCCTCTGCTAAATTAACATGAAGGGAGCGTAAATATGTGTCCGTGTCTGTAAACTTTGTTGGCTCAGCAGGGAAATACTGAGGCTGGCAGTCAGTCAAAGCAGCTCTAAGTCAAGGAAAGTAAATATGACTTTAGGCAGGCTGGTGTCTAGAGAGAGAAAGTACTTTATAATGGAAAGGAAGGAAGGGGACAAACAAAAATAAAGCAAAAAACAAAAAGAGACGTGGTAAACCCATGGGATGCCACTGGAGTATTTATAACATTGTTCACATGACTGCATTAACAGAGTCAAGGGGATATGACCTTACAGTAGCTGCAGAAGATCATGTGAAATTGAAAGTGATAAAGAAAAATACATAAGTGACCCACAACTTCAAAATTGCTGTTTACAGCTGCTTTGCAAAGACAATGTCGTTGTCAACCTCACACTCTCTCACACCACCAGAGGATTGTAAATATTTATACGACTGACCTTAAATGCGACTCAACAGACACCATTAAAGCACTAACAAGATTTGTGTGATGTACATGAGCTAATACCTAGCATGCACATGCATGTACATGCTGCCTGCTGGTAGGAAAGATTCCATGCCTATTATGGCCTATCTGGTTATGAGCTGTATTATGTCTGTGTGATGTGCTGCATGGCTGCCAAATGGGATTATGGGAGAGGACAGCAAAGTCCCAGGTGTTTATCCTGTCCATGCCAGGATGGGATTGCATAGACAAGTACAATGCAATGGAGTTTTGGTTGGTAGATCTGAATCCTGGAGACTGACTGGACTGGAGGACAGCAGTTAGACCTTTAGTAGTTTTATAACTTCACAATACAGTTTGTGACAATAAGTACTACACACAGTACTACAGTGGCATGCAGCAACCACAGTTCTACAGTATCTCTAACAATAAAAAAAAATACTGTATTATGACCAAATAACTAACTAATTAGTCTCAGGCTGAATTTATTTTATGGGATGTTCTGAATTTTTTCCCTTTTTTCAGACATCAAATCATTGATGCTCAAAATCTCCAACTGGCCTTTGAGTCAAGCTCATAATTCAATGCAGTATTCTCCAAATATGGAAACATTACATATTTATAACTCAATTTCACACCCCAGTGATCACTTTCCACATTAGTTATAGTAATTCCAATTCAAGGTGACCTCTCCCCTGATCTTTTCTGCACTATTTAAACAATAATTTGACAATGATATGGCTAAAAATAAAGCTTTTCTATATCGTCACACAACATTTAGAGATACTGGTAATATAGTAGTCAGACTCAAAATGTAGACACAAACACAACAGTTATAGCTAAATTTACTTGGCTGAATCAGCAGAAAAAGACAAAATTCTGATAATTAACATACAAAGCTGTTCATTGATTTAACACTCAGATATTAATAAGTTATAAGAAGCAGCTGAGCAGGTAGACATGGATGAGTCCTGAGTAAGGGATGAACAACTGGTGTGTGGGAAAGGAAAACACAGTGAAAACACCTGTGAGACAGATGAGGAGTGACACAGGTATACAAGGGAGATGAGAAGAATGGAGATGAAAAACATCAGTAGTTTTGTCACAGAGTTATGTCCTCTGTTTCCAGGTACTGTATAAGCAGCTGCAGGTTTGCCCTCTGTGGTCACTGCAGCATATCACAATCCTATTCTGTCTGGAGCTACAGTCCCTACACATGCTGCTTCTCCCTCATAACCAAATTCAAATTCACAGTTTGCGCCATACCTCTGCATTCCTATGCACAACCTGAAGCAGCACAAGCTGAGGTCTGTGAGATGCGTGTGTAGAGGTGTGCTTGTACATAGTCTGATTAGAAATTGCATTTTGAGTTTTTTTCTTACAACAATAACAATACACACCCATTTCCATTCAGTATTTGATCAAAAACCCTGAAAGAGAGACCCTAACAAAGTAGACTCATTCGCAGTTCATGTGTGCATCTCACTCTGACTCATCTGCAGCATCCTGACAGATGGAGAATAGAGACTTATGGAGTGTGAAGGAATCCCAGTGCTTCAGATGTCACTTTTTTCATCAAATGATCTTGTAATCTCCTCTAACTCTCTAGGCTGTTTAGTCACCTACTCTTGTTTCATTTGTGCTCTTTCTTCCTCTGTTCCATCTATCTATTCTAACCACCTTCGTTCTTTCATTTTTCCCAATTAGGGTGTTTGTGTGCGAACAAGCTGTTGGTCTTTGACAGTGATGGGTCGCCTGACGGCCCAAAGAGCCACCTCTTAAGAAGATTAAACTGTTTTGCTTTGTTTTCGCATGTTGCCCATGTTATGGTGTATGGTGCTGGATGACATTAGAGTGCATATACAGTGTGTTTGGGTGCCTGCTTGTAGCCCTTTTATCATAATACACAACATTTTTGCAAATTAATGGGTGCAACAAAACTCCCTCTGCGCCTTACTCTGTGTGTATCTGTGCATACAGATACTGAAAAAGAGCCTGATGATGGATATTGGTTTCATACTAGCCCTTTAATAACCCATGACTAGTGAACAGGGTGCTTGATGTAAAGTTAAGGTCATCAGTGTGGCATTCAGCCACACCCCCTAATTCGCTCTTTGTGCTGTGCTGTCTCTGTCATCCTCAACATCCATCCCTCCTCTCATCCTTTCAGTTCTTCTTTGATGGAGAAGCTTTAAAAGTGAGTGCAAGGTCAGCACAGCAGGATAGAGAAAAGGTGTTCAGCAGTGCAAAGCATGTTCAAGGTCTGCTGCAAGGTAAAGCTGATTGATGGGTTGGATCTTTCTCGTTCTTTTCTTACCCTTTCTGCAAAAACCTTCAGATCAGGTGGGATTGCATAGTCATCACAGGAGACAGACCCCCGGGAGAGAGAGAGAGAGAGATGAAAGAAGGAGATGAAGAGACAGCTGTAGATTTAGGGGCATACTGGGAAAGATGTAGAGAAGGAAATTAAAAGTTAAAACATTCCTTAGCATAATAGCTGAATTTTCAATACAGTATACCGGTTAGTCATACCAGCGTGGTGAGAACAGCACACTTCTGTACCTCTCTCTCTCTATCTCATCTTAATTATCATCTTAAAGACTATGTTGACGCACCCAGCAGCTGGACTGGTCACTGACAGAGGGTGTATGGAGGACTGTCAGCAGGAATGTAAAGACCGATAGATTGATTGATTCTTGGCAAAACAGCAAGATTCAGCAGTTGTATAATATGCTTGAATCATCATGGTTTTTGGACAACTGTTGTTTTTACCTCCAATCCAGATTAAAAATTTATGTTAAAAATTCTTTTTCTACCTTCATGAAGAGTTAGGATTGTGTGGGAGTGTATTTTCTACGTCAGGAGCTGAGTGTGTGCAATACTCTGTGACCAACTGCCCAGCCATTAATGGAAACACTGACATCAGTGTAGTACACCACATATTATCATCATTATGCAACCAGATGTTTAATCAGAGAAATTACCATTTAATTACACCACACAGACAGAGTCAAACATTATCCAGTTCATGTAATAATCATTTAGTATAGATTGAAGTTGACAAAAAGTTTCAGATATTGGATATTGAGGCCTTTTTTCTTCATGACTAGTAGGAATATTCTTCCTTGTGTTTTCTCCTCCTGGGTGTGAGACGCCCTCCTAATATAATGGTAGGGGAAACGCTGTATTAAAAAAAGGGCTGTATGGCTCAGAAGGACCATTGGCACTGTTGGATCACTAGGTACAGGCCTAGGTTTGCTTCTGCAGGTGGAGATGGTGGTGTCTGGCACTGAGGCATCTCCCTCTATTGAGCTGTCACGGCCTGCAAGAACCATTAAAGTGCCGTACTAGCTGGGGTCCCTGTTGTTTCAGCACTCATTGTTGTCTTTGTTTGTATAGTAAATCCAGTCCAAGCAGGTAGGGTTAATTCCATTTTGACACTCTGCCTTCAGTCATACTTAATGATATTTTTGCTAAGCTCTGAGCTGTTTTCACTTCAAAAGAATTGTGAAACATGATATTATAGTACATGTGCCTAATATTTTCTGTTCAAGTGCAATTGTTTATGAGGACTATAAGACCAAAGTAAAGCAACACCATCTGTAGCAGAATATTTCAACAGCACTTCTTGACAATTCCTTAAAACCTATAGAGTAAAATCAGTCACATCCAGATACTGTACATTTTGTGTAATTTAGAAGTTATCATATATCAACATGTTATATGTTCAGTTTCTGAGGAATTTCAAGTTCCCAAGCTGACCTATGTCTTCAGCTATATGTTGTTAGAAAGTCTGTTAACATGTTTCTCTCTGTGGGATTCTGTGGCAAGTTTATATATATAATGTTAAACACTTGTAGAAACAGTGGGATTTGTCCCATTTATTCATTTCAAATGTTTATGACTGACCAAATGTCTTTAACTTAATCTAACATTGAGATGTGTTAATACAGACAATAATGTGAAACCCTGTGTGAGGCAGCTGCTTGGGTGAACAGTGTATTGGGTGAAATGAGCTGTCACTGACATTAGTTCCAATGAGAGTCATGCAGAGGACATAAGTTCACGGAGATTGTGGGTGTTGTGGAGGATATTGTGTGTGTGTGTGTGTGTTTGAATGAGAGAGAGACAGAGAGAAAAGTACAAAGCTTCTAGCTGTAACAAATGGCCTATCATGCAGGGGGTGAGAACAGTGTTGCAGAGCCCTGATGGACCAAATGTCAACATGAGAGAGGAACACTAGTGAGTAGGGGAATAAATGGGGGGTAAAAAGCGAACATGAGATGGAAAGCATGAGCTGCAAGGAGAGAATGTCTGAGAGACTGATACAGAACAGCCATCCAGAAATTGCATAACACACAGAAAACTTGAGAAATGCAGCGAAGATTATAGATAACAATAGGTGTAACAATTCATATATAGTTCAAGATTTATTAAGGAGTCAGTTGTCAGGGAATGATGTTTTAAACTCCCAAATGGTCTCTTATTGAGAAAAATATCCCACATCCAGAGCCTATCCCTTCAGACCTCTGTAGAAATTATGGATTGTTTCTATGAAAAAATAATAGATTATATACTTTATTGATCCCCATGGGGAAATTGCTGTTGGACAGCTCCCAGCATTATAACAGGGAATCACGTCTTGTCCAAGGACACATGGTTAGGAGGAACCAGGAGTCAAGCCACTAACCCTGAGGTTCAGGGTGCACTGCTCTACCAAATGAGCTATTGGTGCCCTACAACAAAGCTTCCTGTGAGGCTTGAACTCACAACCTCAGGATATCTCTACAGTACACTGTCATTTAAAGACAGTCTACGAACTGATTGCACACAATCAGTTCACAAAGCTTAAGAATCTCACAGAACTTGTGAAGCCATTGGTTCCACTTTTGTGGGCTACTCAAGTAAGAATCACTGCATTATTACTGAGGAAGTTTAAGAAAGTTAAATATGCCTACTGATATCTGTGATCAATTCTGCTAATTATCAGTAAGAAACCTGCATTTCTTAAAAAAAATCCTAAAATAAACCTAATTTCCAGGTGGCAGCTGTTTTTAGTGTCTGATTAACACACTGTATGTCACCAGCAGCAGTCAGCAACTAGCTGATGACTCTAATGACTGTAGCTAATTTGTAGCTGTAGCTGCTAAAGAGGCAGATATTTTCCTCACTGTACATCGGATTCAGAACCATTTCAGTGCAATATAATTAATATTGATCTTACATTTAGTAAAAATAAACAAAAAAACACAAACAAAAAATAATTCGAACAAACAAATATTGAAATATTTGGGTCCAGCCCTAAGACCTTGCTAGTCTGCGTCTCATCTCTATTTAAGATTAGCAGCTTGAGGCCACATTAGCTGAATTACTTCATATCTATTATAATAGGCTATTATCCATCTGTGTACTGAATATCTTAAAGGATGCATCATGAATCAGAGGAGGGAGTTGTGTTTAACCTGAATGATCGAAGGCAGAGCAGGAGGAGAACAGTGTGAGGGGCTAACAGGGAATGAAGAATGAGAGGGAGGAAGTCCAGTGAGAGTGATGGAGGAAGAAACAGAATGAATGATGTGAAGGTGGAGAAAGATGCAGGAACAGAAAGCACAGGGCAGCAGGGAGTGAAAAGAAGGATAGAGAGAGGAAGATAGATGAGACAGTGTGAGCAGAGAGATAAATTTAGAGAGTGAACAATGAGAAAAAAATGAGAAAATGTACAAACTGAGGACAAAGTAATAAAAAAGAGGCGATTAAGTACAAATAATGTTCAAAAACAGTGGGTTCATATTCAAAATTATAATATTTCTTTTATAAAATTGTAAAAAGTCTGTTTCAAATATTTCTTGTACATTTTGGAAAAAATATGAATCACCCAAGGAAAAAAAAACATCTGCCAGGAAAACATGCTTACTGCACAGGCATACAGATGCACTGTCTCATACCAATCAGTTGCTGAAGGGAGTCTTTGAGACTTGTTCATTGATCACCAGCCGCTTCGTCAGTAGCTGTGGTCAGAATATCAAAAGCTTGACAACGGTTTAGCCTGAGGAGTTAGTCTTCCCAAGAAAAATGACAGTATTAGTTGTTCCAGTAAATGTCCAATAATGAAATATGTTGACTTTCAAAGAGCTCAGCCTTCTGGCAGTTCTAGGAATTATGGCTCTTCTCCAGCTGGAGCACGGAGGAATTAACATAGTACTGTAAAACCACAATGTCCAAAGAATGAATGTGGTTGCGTTGGATGTAAAGTGTGTGGCTTTGAGTCCAAAGACCACTGATCTGTTTTTGTAGATCTTATCAATTATTAAAGTTTGGTTCTTTTTATCATGACCATTATTGTTCATTAACCAAACCTCTCTATTGAGAGCAATTTCACATTCTACATCACTGTGTGGTACGCTGGGTGCTCTGCTGCAGACAAGAATGCATTTCAGAGGATCATTAGAAATGCTCAAGATGTTTCAGCAGAGCCAGGAACATCCTAAAAGAGGAGAACACACACCCTGGACATGAACTGTTTGCCCTCTTGTCCTCTGGGAGGAGATACTGAGAAGCAGGACTAACAGACTTTTCATTGGCTGTCTGAACTGTGAATGCTGCTAATTAATTTACTACTATATGCAAATTTCAACATTTTTACACTCAGTATCTTAATATATTTAATCATGAATTATTTATAGCTTGGATGGTTGTTTGGATGAGGTGATTGTGGCCTTGAGAATGGATATTTTATGTTTCTATGTTTTTTATTTTGTATTGATCAGATGTGGCACATGTAATTTCATTGTACTGATGTACAATGACAATAAAGCATTCATTTATTCATTCATTCACCTTTAATCTAAACCGGAATTCCTAACCAGATCTAAACAATAGTAGTTTTCAAAAACAGGAAACTGGTAGGTTTGCCTGGATGATGGTGCTTTCAGTGCTTATTTTGGGAAGACTTGGGAGCAGTTCGCCGGTTTGATTTGGCAATCTTACAAAATACAAATAATATAGTGGATTTTTTCTGTTTTTCAAAAGGATTCGAGGAGCTTCTGAAAAATGCTGAAAGAAAATACAAGGTACTCAGAAATGCAAAATCAGCAAGCAAAACCTTCACTCTCATTGGAAACAATTACAAAACATCACCTCGAGCTGCTAAAAAGTGCTTTGTCTCACTGGGGCTTAAACTTGGGTTTAACCCACACTGTGACTGCCAGGTTGAAAGCATCAGTATTTTTCAAACAAAGTGCTTTTCAGAACATTCACAAGTTTCCTGGATGCCCTCCATCTAAATTTTCCAGGCTGTGTCTGACAACCTCTTGCAATGTTATAGATGTGAAAAGGTTTGGAGGATTCAGGCATTTATCTGCCTTTCTAATTCTTCACCCGAGTACAGCCCATTGCACCACCATCAGTGACTTTAAACAGAAATGATCCCAAACACTTTTTTGCCTTTAGACTGGGACTAGCATGTCACACTGCTTTGTTCCAGGCATACCCTTGCCACAAGAATCCAGAATTCCTTTAAATATCCCAGCACAACATGAATTGGAAGCCGTACATTATTTGTTGAAAGCCATAACATGATGAAAACTTGTTTTTAGAAGCTTCTAATGGAATGTATTTGGTGTCTGTTCTAAGTTATGGCAGCTGCTTTATCTGCAACGATTCAAACTGTATCTGCCTTTTTATTACATGTATTTTCTTATAGACATTCAGTTTTTATTAGATATTTTCTGTAGTGAGATTTGTGAGGAGGTGGAATAAAATTTACTGAAAGACAGGAAAGTGAGGTAATGAGAGTCGTGGGATGCCAAAGCTTTGAAGAAGAGGGTCAGTTAACAGCAGGATTTCTGTTTCGTGATTTTCTCTATACTGTATTATAACATGAATTCTTTATTTCATTGTTGCATTGATCTTCCTTGAATCTGCAGTTAGAGGGTATGCAAGCCTCATTGCTTCCAGCTACTGCTCCAACTGAGTGTTACATTAATCTTTGAAATCTGTCCTAGCAAAATTGTTGATTGATTGTGTCAATGTATTATCTATCATTTCCTGCTGCAGTAGCTTTAGCATACTCTGTGAATGTAGCTCATGATTTATTAATGATTACCAAGGGTGATTATCTGACCTCAGGGTTTTTGTCCTCTCCCCCTCTCACCATTCTCCCCATCTGTCTTTTTCCCCATCAAACCCCTCCTCTTCTTGTCCTTATCTCTGTCAATCTCACAACCTCTTCCTTTTTCTCTCTACCTCAGGGTGAGTGTTCCTCCAAGTGCTACAACATGTTCATCATAGAGACAGTTTGTGTAGCCTGGTTCTCTCTGGAGTTCATTCTGAGGTTCATTCAGGCGCGCAGCAAGCTGGACTTCCTCCGCGGCCCACTCAACATCATCGACGCCATGGCCATTCTTCCCTACTACGTCTCCTTGGTGGTGACAGAGGAGGACCCATCCCAGGAGCACGAGAGGCCAGGAGGAGGTAAGGGCTACTTGGACAAGCTGGGTCTGGTACTGAGGATCCTACGGGCGCTGAGGATTCTCTATGTGATGCGTTTGGCTCGACACTCTCTTGGCCTGCAGACATTGGGGCTGACAGTCAGACGCAGCACCCGGGAGTTTGGCCTCCTCCTGCTCTTCCTCTGTGTGGCTGTCACCCTCTTCTCCCCACTGGTCCACTTGGCTGAAAGCGAACTCACGGGCACCCATGATTTCAGCAGCATCCCCGCCTCATACTGGTGGGCCATTATATCTATGACGACCGTGGGCTATGGCGACATGGTACCGAGGTCCATTCCAGGACAGGTTGTAGCACTGAGCAGCATCCTTAGTGGGATTCTCATCATGGCCTTTCCTGCGACCTCCATCTTCCACATGTTCTCACGCTCATACCAAGAGCTCAAGATGGAGCATGACCGATTGTTTAAGGAGGAGTGTGCAGCTGCTGCTGCTGCTGCTGCTGCCACAGGGGAGTTGCAGGAGGCAGGAGGTGAAGGAGTGGGGGAGGGGGCAGCTCCACCTGGAGTGGGATTACCTCTGGACAAGGATAGTGTTCATTCACTGGAGTCTCTGGCTCTGCTGGGGAAAGGTGGCGAAGCTGCAGGAAATAACAACCACAGCCTTCCAGCAGCGGCTTTTTGAACGGTACTCACAGTGACTGTCTCAATCTCTACTAAGATTGAGTCCTTCAACCTCTGTGTTGCATACTATAAAAAAAAACTTTAGTTGCCCCGGAGACCACACTTCTCACATGGTTTTGAAGGCATCTGTGATTCTTTGGATAAAAGGATATTAATCAAATTGCATTTCTTTTGCTCTTTGGTCTGGTGATAAGAAATACAAGCGTGTGCATTACAGACTCCACAGAAACTCAAAGACTTAAACCCTTTAACTTGGATGGTCCAGAGTGTGTCTGACCAGAAAGCCTCTGCAGCAATATTAGTAACTGGCTGCTTCCATAAACATGCAATATTCAATCCAAAGTTGCTTTTCCTTCCACTGTGAAAATACGTATAAGAGCAACAGCAACTTTTATTCTTATTATTGTTCAATATGTTGCCTATGGTATGATTTCAAAATGTGTCTCATACTATATAATCTACTTTTCTGCCATGAATTCAAATAAGTGCTCCTCTCTTAGATTATTTTTAAGAAGCTTGAAGCCATGTTATGAGAAGATATATTAGCAAATGATAGTTTTGGCTCATATAAAATGTATGCCCATCTCTTTCTCATGTATGCGTGCATGCTTGGACTCTCTAAGGTGATGGGTTCTCCATGGTCTACTAAGACCTCAAGGTAAACTGTCTGAAG
>OMLM01015326.1:29036-40757 GCA_900302695.1 Helostoma temminkii | reverse complement strand
GAGAGGTGACAAGGCTATGAACAAGGATGGAAGTCGTATGGGAGGTGAGGTAGGGACGGAGACGATTAATGTTCCGTAGATGAAAGTAAGCAGACCTGGTGATGTTGTTGATGTGGGATTGGAATGATAATGAGCTATCGAGGATGACACCAAGACTCTTAACCAGGGGGGTGGGGGAAACTGGAAAACTGTCAATATACATGGAAAAACTGTCAACTTTGGCAAGTGTAGATTTTGTGCCGACGAGGAGGAGTTCCGTTTTATCACTGTTTAATTTCAAGTTTGAGGTTAACCAGAGTTTAATATCAGCTAAACAGTCGATAAGGGCGATGGGAGGGAGTGTTGAATTTGGCTTGCTGGAGAGGTAGAGCTGGGTGTCATCAGCGTAGCAATGGAACTGTATATTGTACTTGCGAAAGATAGTGCCTAGGGGAAGAAGGTAGGTGATGAAGAGTATGGGCCCCAGGACAGAGCCCTGGGGCACACCGGTAGCAACAGGGGTTGGCTGGGAGGTAAAAGAAATGTACCTGGTTTAGTTGAGAGCATTTCTGTTATGACTGACTCTTCTTCCCTTGTCTCTTGTTGGCACCATCTCCAGGCTGAGCAGAGAGAGAGAAAGTGACGGAAGAGACAAAAGCGTAAAAGGAAAAAATAAACAAAAAAGGTGAAAAAGGGAGAGAGAAAAAAAGTGTCATGCTCAGACTACATATGACTACATATGTGTGTTAATAAAGCATAGTTCAGAGCTCAGCTGCTGTACATCAGGGGCCAACATGCTGGAAGAGAGATGAGTTAAAGGAGAGAAAAGTTAAATAAATACACTTTAAAACTGAGAAAAATATTGTTTATATTAGTTGAAACACTTAAGCATATTAGTAGTTCTCAAGTCCAATCAACAAGCTAGAACTGTTGTACACCAAGTACAACTGCAATACAGAGGAAACTCAGCACAACACAGTGAGCCTAATGTAACAACCACTTCATTACACAGCAGCACAAACGTAACGGCAAACAGCTCAGAGTAATGCCAAGATCAGACCGCACAATGTGAGCACAATGATACCAAACTCCCAGTTAGTTTATCATCATCTAATGCAAATGTGGCTTTTTCACTTCAAATACTAACTTGAGCAACAACTTAAAACAATCGTGTCAACTCAAGCTTTTTATGTGTAAATGCACATAAATACAAGTGGATGGAAATCAAAGGAAGGAAGCGACAGACTGTGACACGATGGACTCCATGTTTGCTTAAATCTCTCTCTGAAGAGTTCAAGGTGTAATGTGATGTGTCTCGGCTAAGTCAACTCTTTACTATGTTCTACACGATCACATATGACATTTCCTGCTAAACAATTTTGGTTATTTTAACAAAGGTTTTCCATTTGTGCTTTCTTAAATTCTTTATAAACACTGTAGATGTCTAATCTATAACTTTAATTGCTGTGGGTTTAGTCATGGATATTTAATAATTTGAACGTTTCTGTGGTTTTTTGTCACCTAATCCAACATAACAACCACCTCAATACAAAAGTATAGTCTGATCCTGGCATTACTGTTCAGGAGTAGGATAAGGTAAACTGTAGATGCAGGGGGGAATATTTTTATCCAGTTAATCCTGGATTAAAAGCTTTAAACCATGATCAACCAAAAAGTTTACAGAAGTATTAGGGCAGGAGGCCCAGCTGAAACTCAGTCTTTGCTGTTCTTTACCAGCCACTGTTTACTCAAGCTCTTTGCTGTTTTGTAGTGCACACTCTGCTTAGCTGCTTTCTACTAAAACCTGCTGATGGTTGTCGTGTCTGGGCCACGTAAAAGCTGTGAAACTGAACTCCAGGGAGAAGGTGCAACTTGAAAACACAAAACTACACCTGTGCAGAGTTGTGTGTAAATTTTAAAGTTTTGCTTTTAGCTAATTGACATTTTTCTGAGTGACTTGATTTAGTGTGTGCATACAATTACAACTTCATGCAGGTGCAGTTAGTGCCAGAGAAGCTCAGCTGACTACGTTAGGCGGTTGGTTTGAGGCCCAACCTCAGTTTTCCCTCTTTGGGCTTCCTCTCCAGACTTCTCGGCCTTCTGGCCTTGCCGAGAGCGCTTCCCTCTTTTCTTGCCCCTCCCCCCTGTAGCTCCTGTTGCTGAAGAAGCAGCGTCTGCTCCACCTGTTACTACATCACAACCACCACCTTCTGTAACAGTTTCGCCCTCACTTTGCCTCCTTTCCTCTGAGTTCACCACACGGCGTACCACCTTTCTGATGACCTGTAAAGGGGCAGAATCACATCAGGAGAAGGAAAAAGCATTTTCTGAGGAGAAATGATGAAAAGGAAGATGAGAAACAAAGGAAGGGAAGACTGTGTGTGTATAGATGTATGTGACAGCATTTGTTAAGGCTCGTGTGTGTGGTATGTGAAAGAGTGTGATCATGGATGTGTCAGTCTGCCTGTTATTTTTTTTTTAAATGGATGGCATTCAGGCTAATTCAAAAGCTCTCAGTTTTCCCATGTGAAATTTTCCTAGGGGAAAACTGGTGTGTGTGAATGTCAGTGTACATCCTGGGATAAAGATGCAACAGGTGATGGTGAGGATGGTTACTTTTCTGGTGACCAGATTCCCGTCTTCATCTGTGAACTGCTCCTCTGTCACAGACTCCCCAGGAATGTTTTTGGCCTCCTCTCCCTGGGGTTAAGGTTTAAGTATGGATGTAGGAGTGAGAGAGGGATGGGAAGAGTTTTGAGAAAATGTGTAAGATTGTTCTTCGTCAGGTTGTACAGAAAATAAATTAAATTCCCAAACAGATGTCAGCCTGCCTGAGACAGCTGATGGGATTCTCATTGTAAAAATCAAGAATAAAATTTGAAAATCGTGCAGCAGCATTTCTCAGCTGTGACGTGTGTTTCACTATTGCAAATGCTCAGATAGACAAAACCTAAGTGCTAAAACCAAATGCTCTAACTCATGAAAGAAAGGGTACGAACAAAGCGAATTTGGAAACACTTTGACACACAGCTGATGCTAGTGCATTATACAGGCTGACTCAATATGTTAGCTCTGCACTTCAAAACAGAAGCCCACAGTATCAGAGGCACACAACAATGATGCAGAAGCTACAGATGCATTCTGTCTTTCAGTTTTTCATTTAAATACTACGATCATGTCAATCACAGTTTCTTGGCAGAATCAAAAGAATATGTGTGAACAAAAAAAACAAGCTCAAATGTTACAAATTCAGTTCAAATACTTTTTTTTTCTGTCAAACCTACTATATACTGAAGCATATTGTGCACATGAATGACTGTGGTAACAAAGAGCAAACATGGATTATACTGCAGCTCAACAGAGGCTGAATTTACACAGAGGTAGAGCTGTTGAGTTTTTTCATCACAATTTAAGCAGCTAGTTGATGTTCTTTGAATTAAGGATGAGCAAACATGTAAGGGTAGAGTCATTTTGATAAGAGACATGGAGACCATACAATAAGGTCACCTACAAATCAGATTTTCTGCTTCTGTGGAGATCCAGCCTCAGAACTATTGGAAACTACATTTATTGGAAAATAAAAGCAGCACAGGAATTATTCCACCAAGCAGGTACAAACCTAAATAGCACAGTGGGCAACAGTGACTCACACCAACAAGCAGTGAGTAGCACTTCATGCTACAGCAAAGCTGAACATCCGCACAGTCTCCTATGCAACTACAGCCAAATGTTGTGTCATAATTTACAGGATTTCTGCAGAAGACAATTTATACACGTTGCCATCTGCTCCTATTAAGTCAATATAAAAAGATGATTGACTCAAAATAAACAAATGGCAGAAGTTGAGTGCCATTAAACTGAAATGGAAATGTTGCAACTAGATGATGTAATTAATAATGGATTAATTAATTATAGAATCCCCCTGTATTATACATTCTTTCTGTAATAGCTGCACAAAAGAACTAACCTGACATAAGTATGGTGAAACTTTGTCTCTGTAAAACATGCAAATGCTGTCAAACACACAACCTTCAGATCTCTGTGACTAGTTCTGCTTCACACACTCACAGAGAGTCACTGAGCTTATGATAGCGCACTGCACACTGCCACAAGTTGTGCACACACCAGGACTCACACACCTTGAGTATGACCCGTCTGCGGTACACCCTGGTGGTGACAGTGGTCTCTTCATCAGAGCCGGATTTAACACTTCCCTGACAAAAGCAGCCCAGGAGCAGTTTAACATTAATGCCTCAATGTGTTTGTGTGAGTGTGTCAACTTAGTATTTATCCATTTAAAGGTTAGAGTTTATGGTTAAGAATTAATTCAATTAACAACAGTCTGTATATCACAGCACGTCAGGATGTTTGAGGCCTCGAACAAAGACAAAATGATTTAAAGTCTTTAAATCCCTGTGCAGAAGATCAGCTCACCTGGACTTTGTGCTGGGACCTGTCTCCTCTCTCATCTTGTCCTCTGCTTGGTCCTGCTGTGCTGCTGTCCTCCTGAGATCCCTTCGTCTTGGTCTCCTTTTCCTTCCCTTCCCTGGCTGCATCAGTCTGACCCCCATCTGACCTTCTCTGCTGGTCAGTCTGAGCTGGGGGCTGCTCCAACGAATCAGCTAGACTGTCAGGACTGTGAGACAAAGAGCTGCTATCACAAAACTGCCAGTCTGACATGAAACCCTGGTGTATAACTGTAAAAATAGAAGAACGACAGAACAAAAAACAAATCCCACCTGCCCTCCTCAGTGCCAGGGCTATGGCCAGGGGCTGTCGACTCTACATTTGCGCCCGATGTTTCACTTCTCCAGCCTGGAACCGAACACACAACTTTTTCTGCTTGCCGTACTTGTTCGAGGATGGCATTCACCTTCTCCTCTGTCATCTCCTCGTCCTCCAAGCCTCCCTCTAGCTTTATATCCTCCAGCAGTCTCCTCAGCCTCTCCTCAGTCATCTCCTCCTCTTCTTCTTCCTCTTCCTCCCTTCCATTTGCATCACCAGCATGTAAGCCAGTATCTTCCGTTTGGTTTTTCTGCACAACATCATCTTGCCCTGCCTTCAGTTCTGCTGTCTCCATTCGCGATTTCTCCACTGTCCTCCTGTCATTATCTGGACACTCGTAAGAAATCATCTCTTCTTCCATTCTTTCGTCAGTGGTCAAAGTTGTGTCTTCAGCTCCAGCAATGGTGGGCTCTGGGGCGCAAGAGCCAGGGCCTGGGGCTACTGTGAGGGGATCGCTGCCAGAGGTACTGGTGGTCTGAGTGAGAGAGAGGTCGCTAGGCCTAGTCAGCGTGGTCTTGCTAGGGGAGTCTATGCTAGGATCTCCCTCGCTAAAGAAGTCATCTGAGCGCAGTGGGGTAGGGGGCACGTAGTTCAGGTCTGTGGGGGTTTGCAGCTCCAGTTCTATATTGTGGTATCCTGGGTGGGTGGCAGGAGTAGAGGATTAGAGGGTAAAGAGACACAGGAGGGAAAGTGGAAAAAGGAGAGGAAGGAAGGAGAGGTGAAGTAGTGGAGGTGATGAAATGAGAAACTTGTAACAATTCAGGGTAGTAGTTTTTCAAAAGTCACACTGGTGTAATGCAACTACACATTAAATCTGCATTAGCCATTTTTATCCATGTAGGAGCAATAGAAACAAGTTGTGAATACAACACTGACACACTGGCTACTTGCTAGCTTTCCTAACTTTGCCTGCCAGCTGTTTGCTGCTTGGTGGATAATAAACATTCATTCATTCATTCATTCATTCACTGTCATTTTAATTCTGAATGGGGCTCCGCTGTCTCCTGAGAATAATACGTGCCTCTTTGGACACTAGATCCGTTCTGTTTTCTGGTAGTTATTAGGTAGAAAGTTGTCACTGTGTTCTTCTGCAGGCATAAATAAACAAATATAGAAAATAAAAAGCTAAAAGGGCACCTGCAGAGTTTAGTGATAATTCCAGTATATTTGTCATGATCAAACAAAAGAGCACTGTAAGCTTCTTACTCAGCATAAACTAACATATAGAGAGACACTCGCAACAAATAGAACAACTAGAACCTGAGTCAAATTCCTTGTATGAGCAAACATGCTTGGCCAATAAAATAAATAAAAAGATAAAGGAAACCAAGTACTGGATTAAATTACCATGTGGCGAATAAATACTAATACTATAATGTTGGTTTTTGTGTAAATATGCAACTTTTGCCAACGTGTTAGCCATATTTATAATATGGTAATGTGTTAATGTTGTGTTTTCAGCTTGTTCTGCTCCTTTTCACACAACACGTGGGCACTCGTGTGACCCCTGAACTAGCACTATGAAACAGACGCATAATCAGATGAGATGGAGACAGAGAAAATAAAGTACCAAAAAGTACCAAAGACAGAGTATCAAATGGAAAGGAGATACTGTATTTCATGTGTACTGTATTTATATTCAATTTATGTAAACATTCAGTCACAGTAATCTGTAATGTTCATCAGGAACTCTTGTAGCTCCTGTCAGAGTTGCACTTGTGTCAGCTAAAGTCTTTAGTAAAGCACTAACATCAGACCCAGCCTCAGACCTATAGCTACTAATTCCATTCTTTACTGCAGAAGAAGTAGTGAAATTAGTTTACAACACAATAAGTGTCAGGTTTGTGAACAAAGGCTGGTTATTTGTGTTGATTTAGGACTAAATGTAAACCTCAGGAACAGAGTGATCCCGTCTAAAGTAAAGAGGGATGCCAGGAGGGAGGGGAGAGGGAGGAGGGGAAGTAGAAGGTGAGGAGGGACAGAAAGAGTAAAGATCTAAGGGAGGACAAGGGGAATAATGAGGTATGGGAGAAGGAGTATTGGCAATAAAGGTAGGAGATAAAGAAGAAGAAGAAAAGGGTGGAAGTGTAGAAGCTGTAGGAGAGGGAGGAGAAGACTGAGGGGGAGAGGAAATTCCAGATAAGGAGAGGGAGGTGCAAGAAGGGGGAGGAAAGTGAAAAACAGAAGGAGCGATGGAAGACGAGTGTGGGGATAAAGGCACACAGAGGGAAGATTGAGGAGAGAGACAAGTAGTGGATAGAGGAGGAAAGAAGAAGGGAGAGCACCTGAAAGGACTTCCAGGGGAAGATGGAAGAGGTGGGGAGTAAGGCAGAGTAAAGAAGTGAGGGAGGACAGGAGCAATAGGAAGGAGGTAAATGGGAGGTGTTGAAGGGGGAGATGGGATGCGAAAGACAGAGGAGGGAGAAGTGACAGCAGGAGGAGAGGGGAGAGAGAGAGGGGTAATATGGGTACGATAAAAGGGAGGAGAGCAAGAAGGGGTTGAGGTAGAGGAGGAGGGAGTAGCATGGGGAGGGGTGACAGACTTTTGCGGACATAGAGGAAACACGGGAGATCTGAGAAGTTTTGGAGCTATTGCAATTATCACAGTTCACAAGAGACAAAAAAATAAACAAAAAAACTGTTAGACGAGACAAATGCAGCCAATGAAAACCAAACAGGTTAATGCACAGATAATGAGGTGAAGTTATGACTGATGATGGCTTAATATTCAAGAAGCTGCAGAAGCGAAGGCACCGCACACCAGAACCACAGGATTGCTTATCTCAGCTGATAAGCAAGAACAGGCTTCCTAGTCGAGAGTGAGCGAAGCATATTAGGTCCTAGGTATTAGGGCAGATTATAAGATACAGGGGGATTAAAGTTCAAAGCTGCAAAACTGTACGTCTCCAGCATTGTAGTTCAGGATGGTTCCCATAGAAAATTTAAGGGAAGCACCAGTGTGAGGCTGTTTAGTGGTGGTGGGAAAGTTGATGAGAAGTACAATACGTTTACCAAAACCACCAATCAGTACTCATCTCTGGAGAATTTTCTCTTGTAAAAATCTTGAATATTGTGTAAAAAAACTCTTTATAAAGTATAAATGTCACGTTTGTGTGGCATCTATACCCTTTATAATTAGATAAAAGGCAGCCATTGGTGCTGACGGGGGAGCTGTCGTATGTCTTATTCTAGTCAGCCTGAGCCCAGCAGCAAAAGTAAGCGCTACAACTGGATCCAAAAGCGAAGCCGTTGAAGTTAGCAAAAAGTAGCCACTCGTGGAAATTAGCTGGTTAATTGTGCTTGCAGAGGAGTTTACTTTAGGAGTTAGTCACTTGGGAACAAGAAGCAGAGGAGGGAGGAGGAAGCAGAGGCAGGGGGGTCTGTTGGTCTCAAAGCAGAAGAATCTATAGTGGAGCACAGAGGCTGGGAGGCTCAGAGAAACCCAGGAGATGACAGGAACAGTTCAGCTAACAGCAGTGACACAAAAGCATAATTATACACTGTACACTTTGAAAAAAGGTGTTTCATTTTCAACCCATGTGTGAGTGTCATCTGTGGCAGAGCACATCCTAAGGATGTGCAAAGAAAAAAAAAAAGCATCACTCATGGAGGTGTTGAAAAGGCTCCACCCATTTGAATAGTGTTAAAAGTGTACTGTTGTAAGCCAACAACATCAGAGCAGGCAGACGGTCACACAAAGCCATAGCCATGCATTTTGGTTGACTTCAGTTAAATGTCTGCAAAAACATCATCTTTCAAACAGATTGGCAATGAGGCCTCTTTCAGAATTTCTCTGCCCTACAAAGAAACTGCAGTGGAGACACGATCAGCTGTATGTTGGTTGGAAAAACATACAGAAGCATTCATATCCCTTACTCAAACAAAAATACATTGATCATAAAATACTCAAGTATATTAGTAGTTTATAGTAAATAAACTACAAGTAGTCAATATGTAGCCGGGTGGTCTCCAACCATTGTTATATTATTTGATAATTATTACTACATGCATAAAAAGCATGCCAGCTAATGTTATCAATTTTATATAGACATTTTGATTCATAATGGTGCACATATTCAGCAACATCACATTCACTGCACACTTAGGGAGACATGTCTCATTCTAGAGTGATAAACTGGTTAACTGCTTTATAAATTGTAATGTATTTTAATATTATCTGCAAGAAATTGCATATCATTATTAAATTTCTGAAATGGCCTCACTGAGTCTGTCAGAATAGGATAACACTAGTAGCTACCACATTTAATTTTCATTTAAGAGGAAAGAGAGAAATATAGAAAGAGAGAGAATGGACTTTTCATACTGCTTAAAGCAAACATGCCATCATTAGAAACTGGTTGATATAATTATGTTTTTATGTATTGTAATCATATGGAGCACAAATAAACAAAAGGAGATATATTGGGTATAAGAGAGTTAAAATATTTCATTGTTAAGTGACATACACATAAACATAACTATGTTAAACCCAATTATGAACCAGTGCCATAACCCAACTGAAAAATGTGATTCATTTATTATTAACATTATCAATACATTTACCAGATGGGACAGAGACACCAGTTCGTTAGTGGCTTACATTTGCTCCAGGATCATGCTTGTTACAAAAACACATATGTCACACATACTAAAGTCTCATGCACCCAAAATGGTACAGATTTTCCAGCATTCAATTAAAATCGATAAAAACCTGTAGATTTTAGGGTTTCAGATACACTG
Organism: Helostoma temminkii; assembly: GCA_900302695.1. Taxonomy (NCBI): domain Eukaryota; kingdom Metazoa; phylum Chordata; class Actinopteri; order Anabantiformes; family Helostomatidae; genus Helostoma; species Helostoma temminkii. The sequence goes on along the minus strand of OMLM01015326.1, from coordinate 31,253 downwards.
ATCATCACCTAAACATCTAATATTGAAATGGCTGAGTGCTACAAAGTAGCTGCACTGCCCAGTATTGGAAAACTTAGAGTCTGACTGCTTTATGAAGACAACTCTAATGCTTTTATTACCTGATCTTTTATAAACTCATGTGAGCTCAGTAAACCTACTGAAGCATTAAGTCGTCTTAACTGCTACTTAATTTTCTGTTCCTGTTTCCTGTCTGTTTGGGTCTGTCTGCACATTGAGGTCTATCTGGCTGAGAGAAGAGGTGAAGAGGGGTGAAGGAACAGACTGAGAGATAGACTGAGAGGTTCAGCTAGGGTGGGCTACACTTTACCATCGGACTGATCCGGGAATACTGCGTTATCATCGGCAAAGCAGCGTGTGCCTGAAATGTTACCGTAGTCAAATATGGGCCCTTCCAGCAAAGTCACAATATCCAACCGATTGATCTTAGTCAGCACCGCAGTTAAAGCATCCGCTAGAGAAGAGAACACAGAAATTACATTGACAGGAACTAAATTTCTATGTCATGTTTTAATACTACAAAACATTGATTGTCTCTTAAATGGATTCATTTTACACCCATACTCGCACTGCTTACTTGTGGCATTTTTACCATCCCTGTGCACCCATTTCTTCAGGAGCATGAAGCTCTGTGTGGTCAGGGAGTTGGGATTCTCCACCCTGATGAAGTTGATCTCTTCCACAGAGAAATCCAGCTCCCTGGCCAGCTCTGTAGCAGCAACAAACACCACAAAAAATGTTGTTTTCAGGACACAGTAAAACCAAAGAAAGGCATTTCAGTTCATTAGGTAGGCCTTGTCACTAACATTTCAAGGTATAGGCGTCTCATTTCTATCAAGGTTATTTATGCTAAAAATCACAACACTGGAAAAAACAGGAGTGACTGCTGAATGCTGGAACCTCAGAGGCCACGGGGGAAATACTACCGTGTGCAGCAATCCAAAAAAACTGCAATGAAATTAGCTAAAAAGCACTGTACAACAGGTTTGCAGCAATTACAATGCGTATCAAATGACATTCATTTTCCATCTACTGGCTTAGTTATGAGAGGTGATGGATATAGTGTTATCTGATGAAACTGTGGTGCTGAAATGAATCACTATGATTTGTAACAACACTTGCTGTGCTCTGTTAAATGACTGGGAAAGCAAAACACAATGAAATTAATGAGGGAGTTGAAGGCTGCTTGTACAGACGTGTACAGCTAGAAATGCAAAACCATAAGAACAACACGTGCAGCAGATGTTTTTCACTGCAGCTCTGCATCAAGAACACACATTAAATATGGATTAGATTTCTTTTTTTCCACTGAGTCACTTCACTGGATGGACAGACATTACAACTATTCACGCTTATGCAAGCTTAACAGGATGATTGTGCGCATACAATTAAAGTGCACACCCACTCACACACAGGCACAAAGGTGGGGGCACCTAAACTGCAGAAGCCACACCCTTAATTCTGCTGAAGTGCAAAATACATACTGTTCCTTTTGAATACACTCGAACAGAAAGATGAGTTACGTGTATAAATATAACTACACTGCCTTACAAACTGGTACATTTATATTTTGCACCCCTTGAACTCCAAATATGTCAAAATATTATTATAATTATCAAAGACTACGCATGTAAATCATCTTAGTTCATATGATTCTCCGAATTTGATGTTGTGCTTAGTGTATGTGTGTGCTGATGATGGTGTGATTAGAAATACCACTGCAGTCCTGCCCCATCAAGAAATTTTTATACAATATGTCCAGGAGATGGCGACAAACACTGAAAAGCTACAAATTCACATCCTAAATAATTTTTACTGAGAGATGGGTACCATATCAAATATTTGTGAGTGAATATTATCGCGAATTGGTGACTTTTAATGTCAGTGTGGTTGAATACTGAACTGGTCTAACCTAAAACATTGCAGCTTCTAGATGCTCTATCAATTAATCACATGCTTTTTGGGTGTGTGAAACATATGTGTGTTTACTCACCAGTCCAGCTGAGTCCGAGATGGTCAGCAACTATTGCCATGCGGACGTCTGTTCTTTCACAGGGACTCTGAGGGCCTGTGCGAGGAAGCAGGGAAGGGCAGTGTGTAAAAAATTAACACGTGTCATATTTTCAAAATCCCAAATTAAATGATTTTCATAACACAGCAGAAGAGGGGAGCGATTACATTTACAGTAACAGTAACAGA
>OMLM01015326.1:15412-29016 GCA_900302695.1 Helostoma temminkii | reverse complement strand
CAGACTGGGATTGTGAACTAAAAGTTTGTCTGTTTTGGACTGTAGATACTAATGTGATGAATTTTTGGACATTTTCTGATGTAATATTAATATATAACCTAGTAGTGTTTGTTGCTGAACAAAGACCAACTTTAGCTCACTGCCCCATGTTCATCCTCTGAAAAAGACACATTTTCTGGCCACATGATCCTCTACTTGCTTAAAGGAACAGTTTCTATGCTTTGTTGACAAAGGTTAGCTGAGAAGATAAATACCACTCATGTCCATTTGTTCAATTAGAAGCTGAAGACGATAAATGGTTTTCTTAGCATAAAACATAAAGGCGGCTAATCTGACTCTGTCCATGTATAAAATGAAAATTTCACCTACTAGTATCTCTGTTGTTCACAGATTAACAGGTTGGTGTTTGTATAATGCACAAAGGTGAAACCCTGACCCTAAACATTTTCCTTCTTTTATATTTTTTTCTAAAACAATGGTGAGCATTTTCGTTCTTTATGGGAAACTAACATCATTGCACAAGTAAACATGAAATGTTGCTCTACCGGCATTTACAAAAAATATTTTTTATACTGACACTATTATCAGTGAGAGGCCTTATAATATGAAATAGAATCACAAGTATGAGGATCTGTGAGGCCAAAAAAGAAAGACCAAAAATCACATTTTAACGCTAAAATGGTGGATGTTGAATATTATTAGTAGTAAGTAAGAGTAAGTAGAGTTTGAGTCAAGAGTTTGACTAGTATCACATCACTAACAACAAGCAATCTACCATCAGGCAACATTCCCTCACACTGATAAAAGCAATTCATGGCTTCAACTTGAAATCAAAAGTGATCCAGCTGCACTAGGTTTTCCGCCAGGTGACGAAGTTCACGTGATTATCAAGTTTAGATGAATTGCTTTCGCAGTGATTTCAGAGAGCGAGAGTATGACCAACTGACCAACTACAAACCAGGCAAGCAGACCAAAACAAACACGAGGTCTATTTTCCCCAACGTCTCAATCATGTCTACAGTGAAGGTGAGCAGTGTGGTGACGTGGTGAAGTGCAAGGCTAACTTAATATTAGTGTGAACTTAAACTGATCATGGTCCAGTGACAAAATAATAATCTATACTCACTTTTAACTTAGCTCCTCAAATGTGCTTACTTGCACCTTCATCATACTGACAACTAAAATAGTTATTAATTAGGATTTTAAAATTGTACCTTTTTATCTGTTCTCTAAAGACGTGTCTGGTCTAAGGTTCTCACTAACTGGACATTATTTCAATGAGGGTAATCAATCCAATGTGTCACCAATTCACTAACCCACAGTAAGATCTTAAACATCTAATGGCAAGGAACGAGTCCGTCTAGGCTAAATAAAATGTCATTGATTCTCCATGTTTTAGCCTTTACCTGTATGTCTAAACTGGACAGCACAGGACACAGATAACAAGAATGACAGGAAGAAGACATGACAGCTGCATTTACTTCACATCACAAAGCACCCACAACAGCTACATGCATCTAATAGAGAAACATAGTTGAAATATAACAAGTGTTTAGAAAGAGTTTACAAACTAGTCTCTGTGACTGGAGCCGTGATTGGTTGATCAACCTGACTCCCTTCCTCCTTCTCCTTCTGCTCCTTCCCTCCAAGTGCCCACCTACTCTTCCTCCTCCTCCTCATCCTCTCACTGCTGGCCTGCTCAACCTCAGCTCTCACATCTCTAGCAGATCGTGTTGATGTGGTAGTGCTGGTGGAGGTGGAGGTAGAGGTGCGGGAAGGGCAGGAACTTCTAGAAGCTCTAGATGGTTCTGATAAGGAGGTGTTTCTGGTAGTGCTCAGGCTGCAGCTCTCTTCGTCCTCAGTGAGCAGTGTTTTTTCCTCTAACTTTGAATCAGGCTCCTTGGGAATTGTTTGGTCCAAAGGGTTGGCTACCTGGCTACTGATAGGTCTTGTTTTAAGTCTTTGAGTCTTTTTTGGGACATATGTACTAATTGTTCTCCTTGTCTCATTTGTTCCACTTCTACCTGGGGGTTTTACTAAACTGTTTATGTATTCAGTGCTGGATCTGCCTTTAGTTAGCTGTTTACTACCCTGGGCATTTTTAATACATTTATTGCTATCCACAGGTTTTCTTCTAACCAACTTCTGCTGCTCGAAAGGAGAGGGATATTTAATAGCTTTCATGACTGGAATTCTAGATTTAGGAAACACTTTCTCAAAGGGGTCTAATCTTTCTTTGGCAATATATACTGAATGTTTTCTGACGCTGAATTTATCAACATTTTCTTGTGTCTTTTCTTTTATTATTAGTCGACTTTGTTTGCATAGTTGCCACCTGGGCATGCTCACTGGTAACCTGGACTTGCATATCTGGCCTTTGACCTCTTTGGCTCCAGTGTTTGTTATTGCTACATTACTACAAGCCCTGTCTTCCCTGCTGTTCTCCTTTAGCTGGCTGAAAGACGTTTCCGTCTTGCCAACCTCCTGAAGCCCCGAAGAAGACAGCAAGGAGAACACAACACTGTCAGCCTGAATGATTTCCGAATGAACATTATGGGAAACAGAGATGTTGCTACTGGTATTGCTGCTACATGTTTGAGGATTGCTAATCTGTTCTAAAGATGCATAAGATGCAAAACAATGATCAGTGCTTTGGAAATAAGTGCTCTGATTTTCCGAAGTCCAATGCAAATGGTCTCTCAATTTGGATGTACTTAAAGGAATTATGAGATTATCTGTGATGCCTGATGGTCCATTATTCAAATATTCATCCGTAATGCCTGATCTATTATAATAATTTGTATAGTTTGAGGTTACAGAATATGAACTATTTACAGTTTTTCCTGAGGTTATGTTGTTAGAACAATCAAAGATTGTTCTGCATTTTGAACTGCTATTTGATGCATCAGATGTTTTATCAGATGACAACTTGAATCCTGCTCTAAATGTGGAGAATTTTGGCTCATTATTGAAAGTTGTATCTATGCATGTGCTATAACTGCCAGTTGGATTTGATATTTCAAGTTGGACAGTAGTAGTCTGTACAGAGACTTGAGGGACTGCTAAGGTATGTATAGGATCCTGAGTACTAAACTGATCCGTATGTTGTGAGGAGGCATATAACTCTGAGTCCCTGACCCTGTACCTGCCCACAGAACAGTAATGCTCACCGATCTGAAAAAACTGAAGCCTCTCCTCCACCATGTCCCTCTTGCTCATGTCAATCGCACCACTGCGTGTCATCTCAAACATCTTCCCTTCATGGAAGGGGAAAGGGTTTGGCTCGCTTGTTGGCGTGCTATCATCCGTTGGAGTTCGGGCTGGGGTAGTGTCAGGTGTTGTGGCCTGAGACTGGTCATCAACTGCCAGTCCAAAAGGTTTAGGTTCACCATTGTTTCCCTGTGTCCCTCCCATATCAACGACTTCTTCTTCTCCACCTTTACTGGGCCATGGGTCAAACTCCAGCCCTTTAGTGGCAACAGTCTTAAAAGGAGAGTTAAACTCCTCTTCTAACTTATAACTAAAGTAAGTGTCTGAAAATCCCTCTTTATCTGAAGGTTTTTGTTCCTGACATTTAACCCCATTTTTACCAACACAATCAGGTTTGCCACCATTTGAGGTGATCTCCTTATTGTAAGTGTCCTTTTGACATTCCTCTGGGGTTTTCTCCTCTTCAATTACTTCCAATTTAGTCTGGTGAAAAGATCGGTCAGAGGACCTAAACGTGTCTGTTGCCCAGACATCCCTCCGGCTGTCTGGGAGACCAAACAGTCGTAAATCTGCCTGCTCACACAGGCCATCATCCTCATCCTGAAGTTCATATCCATCTAGAGAGTCTATCTCTGTTGCATCTGTGTCATGAGAAAATTCAGCTGTTGTGGCTATGGAACAGTCTGTTATTGACTGGTCATTTCCATTTTGTTCATAATCACAGTCCTCTCCTTTTCCATTAGAGCCTTTAGTACCATTGGAGCCATTTGAGCCATTGGTCCCATTGTAAGGTTCTTTGTTGTTTCCATTTTTGTCATGCTTTTTGGATTTAGATCCTTTTTCCTTCTCCTTCTTTTTTTCCTCCTCCTCAGGAACTGTGACAGTGATTTTTTTACATGGAATTGGTTCAAAGATTGACTCATCCTCCTCTTCTTTTGACTGACTGTCATCTGTTCCAGGAAGCACAGGGGAAGGAGGTTGGATACGTATGATTGGCTCAATCAGAAGATGCTTGTCATGTTCTTCCTGTAAGTTCACTTCCATCATTTCTGTCTCAGTCTCTGATGAAGCACAGGAACCTTTCCTCTCTGCATCAGAAATTTCTGAAGATGAATCTAGAGGAGGAGGGGGAGGGAATTCGATGTATGCAATACCTTTATCTTTTGAGGTTTCTTGCTGCTCCTGCCTTATTATTTCATCAAGCATTCCATTGACTGTTGTTTCTTGCTGTCTGAAAGTATTTGTTAATTCCTGCTGATTATCATTCGTCACTGCTTCTTGCTTATTAGCATTTGCAAGGTCCACCTGTGTGGTGTGAACACTAGTTTTATTTTCTGGTAGGGCCTCTTTAAAAGTGAAAACATCTTTACCTTGGTCATCTCCCTCTGATTCATCAGAAACTTCCATGATTGGACTGGGCTTTCCTGAAATGAAGCCCATAAACCCATCTGGTGTCCTGGATGTGAGGTCATAGCTGACCTCTTCTGAGCTAGGGGTCTCTGGTGTAAGAGGGCTTTTCCCTGAGCTGTCTATGAAGGAGACCTGTTCTAGTGTGTCATCATCTGGGCTAATAGGGCTAAGAGCTGAGTTTGATTTCTGCTTAACTGTGTACAGTGCTCCTTTGGCTTCCCTTTCTGCCTGTCTGCCTACCTGGACACCAACATAAACAGGTAATGTTTTGATGCCCTTAAAGTTCTCCTTGGTGGTTATTGCAGTTGGAGGAGTTATGACTTTTTCCAACATTTCCCTAGGGCTGAGAAGGTTATTGGAGTTTGAATCTTTGGGTGCATTATCTAGAATTTCAAAGGTTGCATTTTCATCTGTTTTAGTTGGGATTGTCTCAACCTTAGTATGTATTTTGCTTTTAGATAATGTAGGGATCTGTGAGGGTTTTGTTACTGTCTCTTTCTTTGTGAGGTCATTATCCAAATTAGAAGACAATGTTCTTACTGGAATTTGAGATTCTGTCTTTTTTCTGAGATTTTTATTTAATGGTTCCTCGCTGTCTTTTTTTGAGACCTCAGCTATTACTTCTTTAGAAGCAGGTTCACTTTTTGCAACTTGTTGGTATACTTTAGTATCCCTATCTTTCTCTAGTAGTCTAGCAGTGTCACAAACATCAGATGTCTGAACCTTTTGACCTTTACGAGTTTCTTTTATTTCCTGATTAACATTTGAATGTATATCTTTCCCTTTAGATGTTAATTTGTCAGTCTCCGTTTCACAAATTGTTCGTTGCAGTGAGGTCTCTGGGATGGTTAGGACATGTTTTGGAACTTTAGATGTTGATATCAAACCACCATCAGTGCTGTCTATGACACACTTGTCACTCTCAACATCCTTTTTTGGGCTTTCTTCTTTGGATGTTTCATAATCTTTTGACATCTTTCCTCCAAAAAACTGATAAACCGGAAGTTTGCTTTCCTGTAATTTTTTTATTGAAGGTTTAGGCTGAACTGGAGGAGGAATTTTTTGTGGGTGAGACTGACTTTGTTTCTGAGCCTCAGATTCAAACTTCATTCTCACAGCACTGACTTTTGATGTTGATTTTACATGAGGGAGAGAAGAGGGTTCAGATTCACTGGTCTCAGTTTGCTGTTTAATTTTAGTCTCACTGATTTGAGAGTGCATGCCTTTCTGTGGACTGCTTGGTAAGCTAGTGCTTTTCTTTTCAGTCTTTGTAGTGCTGCTAAACAGTTTACCAACTGAAGGTTCCCTGAGTTTGCTTTTACTGAATTCCTCTTGTTCTGTCTTGGGTTTTTGCTGTGTTTTTTCAGGCGAACTGCAGGCTGAGCTAGGCCAGGATCTAGGTTCCTTTGACTCTCGTCTCACAGGCTTTTTCTCAGGGGAATGCAGCTCATCATTTAGCTTCTCTGTTTTGTCACGGAAGAACTGTGACACCTCACTGAGCTTTTCTTCAGCTTCCTTTACAGTTTGGTCTACCCTATCCTCATAAAGAAGCTTATCTCTGCTCCTGTCATGTTTATCCTCTGTAAATCGCATCCAAACAGCATGCTTTGGGCTGCCCTGTTCTGTGGAGTAATGGAGCACAGTTACCTTGTCAAATTGAGATGGTTCATCCCTGTGCAAGAATTTACCGGATTTAGGAGACCCATCTTTTGATGACTTAGAAACAAACTCTCTTTTGGGGCTTCCTTGCTGATGACTTAAGTTCTCTGTAATATGGCTACCACTTTCCCCAGAAACTCCTCTGCAGTTTCTGTCAGTTACCATTGTTGAATAATCTGTGTCAGAGTGAGACAGGGGTGATGCATCAAGTTTATCGGACAGGAGCATTTTTTCAGCGAACTTATATGATTCGCCTCTGATCTCTGACAGTTCATCATCACAGTATTCTATGGAGTGTTGGCTCAGTAATTTCAATGCTTTATAGGAATCATCTGCTATCAGCTGAGCAGAGCTTGGACGACTGTCCTCCTCCTGTGACACTGGGGTGTTAACGCGAGATGTTTCCAGGAAGGAGGGCAGAGATTCTTCGGCAGTAAGCTCCTCTTCTTCCTGTTGAACCTCATCATAATCAGTAAGTTCTTTAATTCCACGGTCCCCTTTGTAGACATAAAGCTCAGGGTGTTTTTTGGTCTCCCTGATAATAACCTCTGTTGGCTCTGATGTGCTATGGCCCTTTTCAATATGAACTTCAATTATCCGTTCTACTTTGGGTTTGGATTTACTGTCTCTGTCTAGAAATCTAGGAGTTAGCTCATCACCTTTCACAGAATCCTGGCTAGCTTTGTGCTCAAAAAGACCAGCCAGTTCTTTAGATGGGTCCCTACCTGATTGAAAAGCTTTCATAATATCTCTGACTGACATACCTTCTTCTATCATCTCAGTACCATCGGTAAGCTGTGGCTTATGATAGACCATTCTAGTAGTAGTGGTAATATGAGTTTCCTCTTTAAGACACATGCTTTTGTTCATCACTGAGTCGTCTTCTGGCATTTTTAACTGTAAGGCTTTAGAGGAACCTGTTGAAGTTGCATCCGGCTCTAGGGAATGAAGAGCAGATGCAGCTTCCTCCATGGGTAGAGGCTCACAAATTTCGTCAGGTTGCTCATAGCTCCTAATGTGGACTACTTCAGTTCTGGTCTCAGTTACACAAGGAGGGATGGGTGAATCAGTAAATAAAGGCTTAGGCCCTGTACTCTCTGCACTCTGAGGAGCAGATGGTGTCTTTTCACTCCTGGTCTCAAACCCACTGTCTGACAGGGGGCTCTTATCCTGCTCATGAGACAGATCCTCAGGGGATTCCAAAATAGTGTCTGGGCCCTGATATGACTCAGCAAGTTTGCTTAGATCCTTTTCTGAGGGAGACCTGATCATGCCTGAGACAGGCGGAGGCATTTTGAGTTTGTGCTCTTGTATTGTCATGGATGGTTTGAGAACGCGTTTCTGTTTCTCTTCCCCTTCCCCTTTTACCTCCTCTTCGTACCTACATTTCAACTCTGCCATTTTGGATAGAGAGCTAGCGCCAATGTCATTTGTTAAAAAATCAACTACTTTAGCCAACTCTAATTCTTTGCTTGACAGGGAGTGATGCTTAAGAAGGAGTGAGTTTTCATCAAAAGTAGGGTAATTCTCTAAGAGGGCATTTCTTTGAGCCTCCTCAATCTCATCTTTGGAAAATTCCTCCCACTCATCCTCTGAGGGTCTCTCGTTACCTGCAATGGGCTTATGTTCACTTATGATATCTTTCTGTAATATCTCACTGACCTTGACTAAATCTTCTTTCACTTTCTCCACCAGAGAAAATGGCTCCTCATCCTCTAACTTAGTTTCTTTAGGAGTGCCAATATGTGATGTTTGGACAGTTTTAGCTGCTGTCTGTGTGTCTGTCTGTAGGATAGCTGTCATTCTGATGAGATCCTCTTTCATGTCTGCTACATCTTTCAAAATCTCCTGATTTGAAGCTGCAGTTGGGTGGATGATGGGTGGTGTAATAAATGGAGGGGATTTCAACTGGGACTTTATTTTTGATCCAGTAACACAGGAAGACAAAGAGGAAGGAGACGAGGTGGAGGCACGAGAGGAATCGGGCAATGCCATTTTAAGAGACCCTGGCCCTGGTTTGACAGGCGTCTCAGGAATAACATTGACCAATGAGTACACAGGTACAGTCATTGTATTAGATGAAACTGCTGAGCTTGAAGGGGCAGCTACAGATCTCAGAGAACCATAAGCAGAACTTGTTGCAGGTCTTCGTGAGGAGGACAGTGATTTAAGAGTGCCATAACCCGAGACGGAGTGTGAGTCTATAGCTTCATTTATGGCTGCACTGACACCAGAGGTTACTGTCTGAGTGGTGGCCTGGATCCTCTCTTGAAGGCTGCTACTTCTCTCTGAGAGAAGGCGGGAAGAAGGAGAGGATGGTGTGGAGGAGGATGACGGATATTTAACAGGTGAGACTGGTCCGTTCATCATGGACAGTTCTGAGGAAGCAATTGTTGTCTGCCCAGTTGAGGAGAGAGACGAGAGGGACGATCTTCCCCCACGGCTTGAAAGTGTTGAATCTACAGAGGTTTTTAAAGAAGACAGGCTGGAAATGCTTTTAACTGAAGAAAGGTTAAGTGCCCCTGAATCTGTCCCAAGTGTGGACCCAAGTGCAGTTTTAAAAGGCAGATTAGTATTGTACATGTGGTAAGGTGTCTTTGGTGATGCTGGAGCAGTAATAGGAGTTGATGACCCCTCTGGCACAGAACCATTTGGTATTGAATGAAGTGGAGAGGTTCTTGATGTGTATGCTGAAGCAAGACTTTTTATAGATGCTGGATCTGTGGCAGGTTTACATGGGCTTCCAGAGGACACTAGGCTTGCAGACCCCTGGACAGGGTACTGACCATGCTGGACCACGGTTTTGATAGGTGAAGGCATAGTCCTGTAAGACCTGATGGGGGATGAGGACACTATGTCTGATATAACTGGGGGCGACAGTGCTGGTGATCCATGGGTGGCTTTGATATTTGCAGGACATGCAGGTGATGGGGAGGAAAGAGGCCAAGTAGATTTCAGTGGAGAAGCAGCTGGTGAGCCTGCCGGTGAATCTGTACTGGTGTGGGAACCCCCCACTCCGACTGGCCTTGTTTGGCCAGGGACGGTAATAGGAGCAGTCGACCATGGTGGGTAAGGTCTGGTTGGAAAGACAGGTTTGTGAGGGTAACCAGCAGGCAGTGTTCTTGCTGTTGAGCTTCGTTCAACTGCTGTTTCTTCAGATGAATTTGTAGAAATAATGAAAAGGTAGGAATGGAAAAAATAAACATAAAAGAATGTAGAGTAGTGAAGGTAGCAGAAAATTATATTGGGGAAAGAAAACAAAAAAAAAAGTGAAAGAAGAAGAGATCAGAGGAGGAAGAGTTGGTCAATGACGCAGTCCTAATACCAAGGAAGGAAAAACAGCAGTTCTATGAAGTGCTGATATAACATCTTTGAGTACTAACTGAAGATGAATAAAAGGAGACAGTTGTGTTCCTGTGTGATTCAGGATTGAAAGATGATTCAAAGTATGACAACAGCAACAACATAATGAATAAACTGAATGAAGCACACAAAGCAGCAAAATAAAATTCCAAAGACAATAGTGTAGACTAACAATTGACAACAGAAGAATGGCAGGACAAATGGACCAGGATTAACACAACATAAACTTCTCTCTTTGGACTTCAGATGTTCTAAAATAAATGTATGGTTTCTGGTTCTAATTTCAGTCCGCTTTTTAAAGTGCCTTTTATCTGTTTGGTCCAAAAATCCCCCAAATACATTTTAGACACTAACATACAATAAAGCCAAGGGCTGTACATATTTTAATTTCCATTTTAGTAGATAAAAACAAAATGTGTTTTCCAAGACTGAGGTTTTGGCCCATTTTGCCATGCAAGATCAATAAAAATAGGTGACAGAGAGTGTGAAAACTGAAAAGAAACACCTGGAGAAAGCCAAACTCAAGAACTTCTAACATGCATTTGTGTCCCACAAAAAAGCTCGACCATCATCACAAAGCCAAAAAGAGCATCCTACTCAGAGGGGACAAATGAAAAACAACAACAACAACAAAAAATTTACTTTGACTTCCCTTCAAAATGTCATGTCAACATTATGTTAGAAAGTCAAATAAATTTTGATGCATTTTGACCTCAAATCAAATCAGCAGTGGAAATCAATCACACAAAACCCAACTCACAATGTGGGCAAGCACAAAAACAAAAACCACCACTGATCCATGCAAAAATATGTACCATGTTGTAAACAAGCATGTGGACATTGCATGTTATGTGAGATGAGAAATACGTATTAATTACATTAAGTAAGTCACATTTATCTATATAGTTACGACGCATTTTACAGGGTAATTAAAATTGTTAATAATCTAACTTATACTTGTTATAGTCATCAAAGGGTTTGTTAGTGAAAATGTCAAACTCACTCAGTGCAGGCTCGGCCAGATAGCTGTAGCGCTTACGTAAGGCTAGGGATGCAAAGGTATGACGTCGTTCTGGCTTTTCAGTCTGCAACAATAGCAAACAACACAAAATCCTCAGTTCTGCCAACCTACATTGTATAGCGTTGACAAATGAGTATCATTTGGGCCTTATATCAGATAAAGCAAACCCAGTAGTCTGCATTAGTTGATATTAGCATAAAAACAAAGCCTGTATTCAACAGTTGCCTAATGCAGCAAATTCTCCTTAATGAATATTCACTGCACTTCAATATTCTATATTAAATGTTACTAAGCCAAGCTAGTGAAATTAGCTTGAGGTTAATCTTGATAAGGCCAGAAACTCTACATAATAAGCACTTAATAATCTAAATAATCAACTTTAAGGTGACTAAAGGTTAAATGTTTAACTAATTTAACAACAATTTAAGTACGTCTAAACTTTAAAAGCACTTGTATCACAGACTGTAAAATATAAAAATAAGAATTGGGCATAAAACAAATATTTTTTCATATCTATAAGGTATCATGCAAAACTGAGCTTTGAACAAACAAAGCTTATATTGCCCTTGTAGAAGCAGAAAGAATAGGGCTATGATAAGCAGAGCAGGGCCACTATAGATTTAGCGCAGAGGACAGCACATGGTGGGGAGGGTGTGGTTTACCTCATTCTCGGCATCTGACTCCATTTCCTGGTTCCCAAGATGCATTGCAGAAACAGGGGGAGTAACATAATGGAAAGCAGGGGAAAAGAAACATCAGGGTGTGAAAGAGGAGTGATTGACAGAAGCTCCAACTCAGAAGAGAAGCCACTATAGCATAGTCGGCAAAGAAAAAAAACACAAGCCATACAGACACACAAAAAAGTATAAAGCGCCAGCGCTGGCAAAAACAGCAAATAAACTCAAGCCACAAAAAAAAGCCAGCCCAATAATCAAAAGAAGCCATTTGCACAAAAACCCTCAGCCAAAAGCATGTCATCTAAATCATAAGGTAGGTGGGAAAATTAAACAGCCATTGACAAGAATCCACTGCATAGATAACCAGTATACACAGAGAGAAGCTTTAAACAGATAAAAGACACAGTGGTGGCAGTTTGGCCAAAGTCTTTCTCTGTCGTTCATCTATCAGCATTATTGGGGCTGAAACTACCCTGACCATGAGCATGGTTATGGAGGTGACAACAGAGAATGGTGAGTTCACGCTACCTTACCTTTTTCACTGCAGGAAGTGTGATGTTCAGGTTGCACACGGCGGTTTGTGGAAGGCCTTTTGTAGTCTTACACTCTTTAAGGAAAGTGAGACGACCGCAGGGCTCCTGACTAGGATCTCTTACCTAAAGAGAAAAAATAGCTTCTTTATGTTCCTTATTCCTTTATAAAGTAATAGTCATTGCTGCTGTTCTTTAAGATGAGTATCAACACTTTACCCCTGAGTTTTACTGTTCTGTTTAACTGTGTCTATACAAATGTTTATAGTTTTTTTAATTAGTCATATTTCAGCACTACACAGCAGCAAAGATGTCATATTTCACTATATGCAGTAATATTTATTAAAATTTTTTTTTGTAACTTTCAGTGAGTCTTTTCCAGCCTCAAGTCCCAGGCAGAGAAACAGATGGAGTGTATTTTGGAGTACCTTGACACAGAAGGGCAAACGGTTCTCCTTGAAGGCGTAGAAGTTAAGAACTAACTGCTGACCAGCTTTAGTAAGAGGAGCCAAGTTTCCATAACAATCCACATAAATGGGTCTGCCCTCCAGAACCTAAGACAGCACATCAACATGGTAATAACAACATTTATAATCAATAATAAAATGCAAGAAATAACATTAGCATGTTTAGAGATAGTGAAGATAAGGACTGGATGTAGCACACAGTTGTAATACAGGGTTGTGAGAAATTCTCAGTAAGATAAAGAATAAGTAGTAACTAGTCGTACAATTGACTATGTGGAGTAAACTGTTAAAATAACTGTTAATATATTACTGAATATAAATATACAGTATATAATAACATTATTTGATAATGAATTTTAAAAATGTTTTAAAATCTTTATTCAGTAACAGTTAAATTCACTTTATTCATGTAGGGCCAAATCACAGCAGGTTCAAGCCGGGTGGCCATCTGCCTTGACCGGTTGAAGTGAGTAGGGAGTGGAGTTGATGCAAACAAACCAAAATTTATTTACTTTTATCTCATTTTCTCACCACATTTAGTTGATTAATATTTTGTTGATAATCTAAATATTGAAAACTTTTGTTTTGCATAGTGCTCTTTCTTGGGAAAATCACCTTTTTATTACCTTTAGAAAATAATTAATTTTTATCAAAATTTTACTTTAAATTAAATACAATAATGAATAGATAAACCACACCTCTATGTCCTTGCTTCTGGCCACCTCCTCAAAGTTCTCCTGCTGCTCCAAGGTCTTATCCACCTTGTCATCCGTCATACAGAAGCATCTCAGACTGGATTCCACTGGGTCGTTCATCTTTGCAAAGACCACAAATTTAGCCATGTAGGGCACACAGATCAGCTCCCTGTACAGCTGCGTAGCCAAACCCACAGTCTCTGGTATCTGATGGCAGTCTGCTAACCAAAACCTGCACAGGTGACAAAAAAGATGATGAGCAATTCAGAGATACTGTAAGTACCGCAGATTCCACATTAAACACATCATCTTGTGCACTTCATAAAAAGTGTGTGCAACACGTGTGTCTCACCTGGCAGAAACATTGGTGGTGAAGGAGACACAGTCATTGATAAAGGTGAGAGGAGTTGTGCCTGTGATGTCTTCCCACTGTGCTGGAGAAGTACCACCTGGTAGAGAGTCGTAAAGATAATATTATCTTTTATTAATAAAATGTTTTTTACATCTAATATATGTAGTGGCATCTTAGAAAAGACAGACTTGACGGACATCCTTACCGTATTTTTTTTTGA
>OMLM01015326.1:4903-15392 GCA_900302695.1 Helostoma temminkii | reverse complement strand
TTTTGACAAGTTATTCAAGTTTGTAAAAAATAAACTGGAAAAGATGAAACTAGGAAGTTTTCTTTCTTGACAAGTAGCATGCTGCTCGTGTGCCGGTGTTTCACCTCAGTAAGACTGGGGTCTGGTTAAGCATAATAATATGCTCCATAGTCTTGTGCATCTTAGCGGTGCTCTGTGAGTCTCCCCTCTCTAGCATAGCCTCACGTCTGAACACTTAATACTCAACACCATGTTGGCAACTGCAGCTGAGTTTGAGGTCTGCACGGACCCCACATGCCAGCTTGGTACCTTTTATCCACAGCAAGGTGGTGTATTAGTGAAAGGGCAGTGTAAAAGAGACTGGAGAGACAGTGCTAGTGCTACCTTTGCATATTGTACATCCTTTCAGTAAGACAAGTAACGATAAGCTCAAATATCCTTATTCTAAAAATGTCCTCACTGTCGAGGCCTAAATTGAAACACGCACGCACAACAATCATACCTGTGATGCTACAGAGAAGGCGGAGGCAGGGAGTGCTGTCTCCTTTGTAGCCGTTGGTAACCCCCTCCCCTGACAGGGGTGGGACTGGGATCGTCATGGTGATGGGCTTGTGAAACTTCCTTCTCCTGGGCTCCACGGTAACGATGGGGCTGAAGGTTGCTCGGTTACCGAGGATTTTCTTCACAGTCTCGTCAGGTACAGGCTGAGCCTGGAAAAGACAATGGTAAGTTAGTGATGTCTCCTCATATTCTGTGCCACTTTGTGTACATACATACAAATGATATGAAATTACTACTGCAGTTTATGCTTCTACTAACGTTACTAAAACCGACTATGGTACCAATAACATTGCTGATAACTCTACTGTGTCTCTATTACTTCTATCCTATTTCTACTTCTATACTGAAACTACAGCTGACAGTACTGTTTCTAATGCCAATAACACTAACAATACTACTCCTACCTTCTCTAAAGCTGCTTTCACACATGCACTGGACTCCGGACTGTCTCCAGACTTTTCTCAGGTGAGCTGCATGTGTGAATGCTACATGGATTTTATAAACAGTATACATCGCTACTAACCATGTAATTGTCTCTGCTTCGATGACGTAAACAAAAATCTGCTGATTTCTGCTGTGAACTTTTTTAATACTGCTGTTTTATAGTGCAGTATATGGTGTTTTGCAGAGGTGTTTGAATGTTGAGTGAGGATTTTTATAGCTTATATAAAGCACTCAAAGTATCCCACAATACAAAGCTAAAATGCAACACTATGGATGTGTCTAAAATCACTCCCTACTCCACCACTCACTACTCCCTATATGAGACCCTCAATAATCATTGTCATATTGCATCATCACAGATAAAGATTGCGGAACAGTGAATTGTGGGATTGTTAGCAGAAAGTAGCGTACATTGCATGTAGACTTTCTGCTAAAACAATGATAATGATTATGTCAATATGCTCAAATACAACCAACTACCACTGTCAGTGCCACGACTAATTCTGATACTACTACAATTATCTACTACTGCTACCAGTACTACTGACTTTGTTAGTTAACTTATGTGTCAATTCATTGCATCCGACAGAAAGATGCATCCAACTCACCTGCAATCCTACTTTAATCTTCTTTGTTAGTGCCCCCTCAGGAAAAGAAGCCTGAACCAATGGGATGCTCCTGCTGTGCAGTGCCCCCCCCTCTGGCCCCATCTGATGAGTCTCCTGTCTGATGCGAGACACTACAGCAAAGTATTGCGGGAAATCCTTGGTGACGATGCGGCAGATTCTCTTCCTTTCTAGGTCCTCAGGATTGTCCAGCTCTATGGAGGAGAAAAGTATATTACTTTATTATTATTATTCAATGTTTCTTGTCTTTTTAGTATGACTACTGCAGGTTTGTTGTTCTTCATATGACTTAATTAAGGGTTTTTATTTATTAGTCAGTTTTATTAGTAATCAGTCATGCACAGCCCTCCACCTCATGGATCTGACTGAGCATTCGGTAGGGCCTTTACAGTTTCATCATGACAAGTCTTTCAGTCTTATCAATATTTAAGAAAAAAAAAGAAAATTGTTTTACCTTCATCCATCCCATTGAGGAGCTGATTGAGATCGTCAGTCTTACAGTCGTAAAGATGCTCCTTCCAGGTTTCTCCATTCTCGCTGCGCAGGAGGATCAGCTCTCTCTCCTGACCACGCATTGAGCCAAAATGGGGAATCTCCACTATTACAGGCCTGGTGAGGTACATATCATAATACAGTTACATTCAAAATATTTATTTGACAAGTTAAATAATAAGCAAACATAGACTTGTGTTTCTGGTTGTAACAATAGCTGGACAATAAAACAGTGGCATTTGTTCTTAAATCCTACAAGTGAAGAGAAATATGAATGATGCACTAAAGGACACTGGTGTCAAAGTCATACTATATACATATGAATGAACTGTGGTTCTGCTGATGACAGTGTTGCTTCAAAATGAAAGCTGTGGCAGTGCCGCAGTTCGATGGGACATGGGCAGTGCATGTCATAGCCTGGTGTGACTTGACAAGACAGATGAAATGGAATCAGGGGTTGGAGGAGAAAGCTGCACAGCCCTTACTTAAACAAGGCATAAATGCAACACATAAGAAAAGGATAAACGTGGTCTAACCTGAGGCCCCCATTTCTGAGTCCCCAGGGTAGAGAGAAAACTAGAACATAATAAAATATCCACTGTGGAGGTACCAGAGGAACTATATTCACTGATCATACCTTTAGGAAAGACCAAAGTGTTTTACTAGTTACAATCTATTGCCAATACTATATAAGAATCTTAGCAGAAAGCTGATGTGGAGCACCACTGATGTATGATGTATTAAATCTTTTCTGAGAGGCATGTTGATAGAAAGACTGACCCAGGAAGTGAAGATTCAACAATCTGTCCATCTTGGACCAATTGGCAACTTGCTGTTAAAGATATCTCCTGCTAGTTTCTGGCCAAAACTCCACTTAAAAGGATGCAATTCTTCTGATTACAATGCAAAATAAAAATTGAACCAATAAAATCAGTCAAGCAGAAGTGCTGCATTTTCTTACCAAATCCTATGTCATTATAACCTATTTCAGAAAATATTTTTGAGACTACACGTCACACATACAGCACTACCTGTGCTCAAGTGAGTGAACACGAAAATGGTCTCCAATAAAATGGGTTCAAACACCATCTGCATGATGTTGAACAAGCAGATTATAATAATAATAATAATAATAATTGTTTCTGCCTTACATAATTTTCTTGTTGTTTTTCATTAATTGATATACACTCAGTGGCCATGTCATCAGATACCTTTACAATATAGGGCAACCTAAAACAATAGTTAAGCCTTATTGTTGACATGTAAAACATGTAAATTTATTTAGTCGTTTATAACATGGTTAAAGATGGTGTTTTATTGTATTGAAAACCATAGAGGTCATAGTACGTGTCCTTGTCCCTCCGTCTCTCTTCATCATTTCACTAAGCGGCATAAAAGTGCCTTTGCAGATGTCACTTGTCAATCCATGTGCGACAACGCATGCTAAAGTTGATTAAACTTCGATTAAACACAAAACACTTTTTGGATTTCGATAGTCTTGGATGCTAACTGAATTGAAACCTCTACTAACATTATAGACATTAAAAAGTGGACTTCATGGTATTACAGTTAAGGTGGCCACTGAGTGTATAATATCATCAAGACATAGATGAAGAGTTGAAATCTCACCGTTAATAAAGACTTACAGAAACTCTAATGTGAAAACAGTCCAAATATAATCATGATTACAACACTAATAACACAACACAACACAATACAACAAAATACCCCCATGAGCGTGACCCTGCCAACACACACTAGTTTCAACACATCTCCAGCCTTATGTAACAAGGATCAGTGTAATTAAACCAAACTTTTTCTGTCAGTGGTTCTGGAAATTATATTCACAAAATATTGTGGGATGACATACAACTGATCTCAAACGTGAAGTAAAGTAAGAGCGATCATGGGAAGCAGGATGATGCTTGGCTTGAGGAGGAAAAGGCTCATGCCCAACAAGCGCAGTCCAGTCCAAACAGCCAATCAAAACCTTTCCTTTCAGTGAAGAAAGAAGCCTTTGAAATAAAAGAAATACAATGATCCCTAAATGAAAGTGCTACATCGTGTAGTTTTAGGAAGAATTTTAAAATCTCAGAACTATATTCTGTGTCTCTCCCTGAACTCTAATTGAGGCTAGGATAAATTGCTGTGCTGGACCCATCTTCTAACTAACTTTAAATACAAATAGTGAACTACCTTTAAAAGCATATACGAATCACCTCTTTGATTTCTTCCCAAAACTACATGGCAACCACATGATAATAATGTTGTAACCTAACAAAAAAACTCTACAAAGATGGGTAAAATAATCATATCTATCAGCATGAATCAGCCTCAGTCATGTTACTTCCTTAAAGGAGGTGGGAGGCACAGGAGGGACAGGAGCAGAGGGGTAAGGATGGGGTGCTATGTTTGGTTCCTACCCAACAAATCTAGTTCCTCTGGGTCCCAGCTGTAGCACTGGACTAACCAGGCTCTCGCCTTCATTAAGGGCTGGCAGCTTTCTGGGAAGATGTAGTTTACTGTGTCCACAAGATAATGAAACACACATACACACAAAAGACACACTTGTAAAGTCAGTAAAAGGATACACTACTGAGTTCTAGTTTTGTATCAGTAATAAACTGATTTCCATTCCTCCTTTTCAGTACTCTTAGTGATTTCACTGCTTTTAGTGACATCAGTAGTTGCTAGCAATTGGTACAAGCTTAAGATAATATTGTCACTGTTGAAAAGAAAAAAAGGCATCAATTTATAAAGAATTATAGTATAATTAGCAACTAGTCAGTTTTATCTTTATAGCACTTTCGGTTTTACAAATTGCCCAAAAGACTTTTAAAGGGAAAATAAATGGGAAGAAACACCAGGAAAAATGACAGAGGAAGGATTCCTCTCCCAGGACGGACAGACTGATGTACAGAATATAGATAAGCTAATCTTGAAATGCACAATTTACTAATTCCTTAGTAGATCAAAACAACTAATAAGCAAGGCTCAGAGAAGTTGTGACAGGAATATACACCAATCCGGATTAACATTATGACCACCTGTACAATCTAATGCAATCCAATACAACAGCTCTGACATGAATTCATGAGCTGTTGAGGTTGTCATAATGTTATGTCTGATGGGTGTATATAAAAAAAGGTGTACTGTATTCTCTCTTTCTTTCCACTCACCCCAACCAGTCGCGGCAGATGGCCACATACCCTGAGCCTGGTTCTGCTGGAGGTTTCTTCCTATCTTAAAAAGAGAGTTTTTCCTCTCCACTGTTGCCTAGTGTTTGCTCAAGAGGGATTTGTTGGGTTTTTCCTTATTATTTAATTGTATTGTAGGGTCTTAAACCTTACACTTTAAAGTGCATTGAGATGACTTTTGTTTGGCGCTATATAAATAAACTTGAATTGAATTGAGTATATAAAAATATGTATACTACATGATGAAGTGGATTGTTTATTAATTATTATTAATTAAGTGATGTAAGATGCTGTTATTACTCAACATGTTTTGTTTCTTTTGCTCTTTTTTGATTTTAATTGGAGAAGGGATACAAGTGATAAAATCCTCAGTATTCTCCTCTTTTAAACTTTCTTAAATGAAGTAGGAACGTATACACTCAATCATCATCTTTGACTTTACTATTCTTAACTTCTATAATCTACACATTTTCCATCAAATACTGATATTGCCTTTACTTTGCCAAAAGGGAAACAGCTGGGCTATCTGCTCGAGGGTGAGCACTTTGCAACAATAATGCCTAAACTGCATATCAAGCAGCAGGTATCACACATCGTGATGCACATACACGCACTCACACTTTCAAATATAAACGCAGATGGTTGGAAATAGCAATGGCAAAAAGCACAAGGAGGGAGATGTCAAGTTACCAAACTAAAGTTAAAAATTAAGCAATTTGGCAAATTGCAAAACTATACTGCAACAATCATACTGGTGAGGCTTTAAAAAATTAAATCTTACCCAAGGAACTGAGCTCCTGCTGGACCAACTTCAACCAGTCGGCTAGCCAGGCCTTCTCCTTCCACCATTGGAGGAGGTGATGCTAGTTTATGCCTCTTGACCAGTCGGCAGGTAATCCTGGTGGGCGCTGTGCACTTTCTGGGTGGGATGATGATGCGCATGCCATTGTGACGGCTTCCTCTCATGGAGCCACCCCTTGCGTCAACCATGAAGCTGACCAGGAACCTGATGGAGAGTGAAAGGAAGAAAGAGGAGCAGAAGAAAAGACAAAGAAGTAAAGAGTGACAGAGAGAAGTCATCTCTCAAAGAACCAGAGAGTGAAAAGATAGTGGAAGAAGGAGAGGAAACCAGATAACCAGAGAGACATAAAATAGTTTAACAATAAGTTTTATCAGTATAACAGCAGTGTTGATGGAGAGAAAGGGTCTTTAGTTGAGGTGAAGTCGCTTTCCATGCTGTGATCTTCAAAACACACACAAAGAACGTGTGAGAAAAAGAGAAAAGAGATATAGAAGGAAGGAAGAACAGAAAATTAAGAAGTTTTCTGTGTTGGCTATGACTGCACTTTAACAAGTGGTGGTTTCAAGTACACCGTCCTCATTATGCAGCAAGAACGTTGGGGAAAGATCTTGTTACAACCACAAAATGTCTAAAATGCATTAAACAAGACTGAAATTATTACAATTTTCTTTTTTGCGTGAATTTATGTTAATATGATAGCCAATATGCCAACACAGGAGCTTCCAATATAGCCCATGTTTTACCAATATTAAAAGGTAGCACAGTTCTGTGTTTAACTCATTTTAACTTGGAGAAGGAAATCAAATAACTCACACACACAGATTCACACCATGCAATTTGGGTCATGTTAGTTTGTATGTAGTTGTTGAACAAATAATGCATGAATTGTTGCTTTGAAAACTTGAGAACAAACAAAGAATAAGACTATTTAACTATTTTATTTAACTTTAACTTTAACTGACTCTTGACTGTTTGATCTGAATCTACTTTAATTTATGCGTCCAATGGGAAAACGCCCTGGCAGAAAAAATAAAAAAACACTGACATCCAGGTGGAACTAAAGCACAACGTCATGTCGTTCCAATCTCTACAAAGTCGCCTCTTAAACTCATCAACAGTTCACATGTGAGGAGAGCAAACACAGATGTTATGAGTGAACAGAGGGAGGAGGGTGCAATGTCACCGGAAATAACACAAAGTAGTGGTGGTGGTCGTGATAAAGAAGGCAACCAATCACAGTCAATCACCTGCTGTCGTACTGCGGGAGCGGAGAGGAAAAACTGCAGGATGGACGACAAAGCAGTGCAGGAGTGACAGGTCAATAACAGAAATTTGTCATTGGAAATATCACTGAGCAGATGATTACCAAGGAGTCCTTTACAGAACTGGTTCAGCAATTTTGGGAAAGACACATATTTTTATTGTGGTAAATGTTATGATTATGTACAGTAGATGAGATGATTGTTATCACTCAGTATTTACACTAGTCTAAGTTAACCAGCTTCTGAGAGTTGCCTAATATTCTCTTTATTTTCTTTTCTGACAAACAGACAGATGAAGGTTTCCTCATGTTACTCTCCCAGACAGAGAATAAGGAATTACAGCTCCTTCATTTCCACAACTAGGTGAATATTTTTTTTTTCATTTGGTTTTACAGGTCTATCAAGCATTAATCAAGTAACTTCTAAAACTATACACTTGTTTGGATTCTTATTAATCACAGAATAACACTGTGGAGGCATCAGTAGCACAACACTGTTCCAAAACATACAGCCAGAGACATAAAGGTCTATCTTCAGCAACAAGAGTGTTGGGACTATGCAAAACCCTGATTGTAAATATCAGAGTCAGTCTGGGATTAAACGAAGACACAGATTACAGAGAAAGACCAAAGACAGACTGGATCTGAACAACTGAAGCAGGTTCTCGTTGCATTACCTTTGAAAGCATCTTCAGTTTACTTTTAGCGTCTAAAACTTTTGCACAGTACTGTATGTTTTCACTTGTTTCACATTTTGGTACCCTAATTTCAAAAACGTAAGAAAGAAATATAAGTTCCAGATTTATTTTTACATTTTGAAAAAGAAAAGAAAGGAGAATCAGAGAGTGTGAGAAAAAAACACTGCAGGTAGGAGCTGTTGTCTTGAGGGGAAAGTAATGAGAAAGAGAAAATGAGAAGCAAAAACACACTGTTTGATATTGGTGTGTGCTTACCCAGAGTGTATTGGAGAGGAGACTAGATTGACATTATCCAGTGCATCTGCAGTCCAGCTGTACCTCCTCAGAGAGTCGTCAAAGTCCTTAGCCGCTGTCAAATGCTGCAGGGGAGACAAAAACACCAAAAGCCATGCACTTAAATAAAAAGACAGAGATGACATTGCACTGGTGGATAACATCAGGATTAAATCGCTCTACATATTTAACCTGAAAAAAAAATTAACATGCCATTCCAAAGGAGAAAAGATGAGCACTGAAAATTGTGGAGAAATTAAATCTGGTTGCAGAACCTGGGGTAGAAGGTTGTTGCTGCTAGTATCACTTGAAGGATTTATGGCCAAAAGTAAAAGCAAATGTGAAAATATCACATTTCAATAGGACAAGAGTAAATCCATCTGTTACAGAATCATATGGCTATGCATTGAATAAAAATAAGTTTTAATAGTTGCTTTCCAGGCCTTGTATCATAACAGGCCCTGATTAGTTAACAGATACTTTATTGATCATAGCTTGATCAGTGTTTCAGCACAGAAAACTAATCATTACTATATAAAAATCTGAAGCCAATACAAAAGAAATGAATGTAAGTTAAAGTGAAACCTCACTCTTATAGTTACAGTTACGTTTCACTCAGTAACAAATATATGAAAAATGGACTAAAGTCTCAAAGTCCTCTAACTGCTCTGTGGGAAGACAAAGAGTGGAAACATGGATATGGAAATGTCAATGCAGATGATGATCTTACAGAGTACATCACATGCTTTAATGCCCCTGTTTACAAACGAACATAACTGAAATGAAAAACAATATTATACGCAATACAGAAAAAACAATACAGAAAATAATAACGACATCTAATAACATGCACTAACAAAAAGATGCTAAATGACTTTAGCATCTACCTTGTTGTGTTGCTCTACTATGAAAGACTTTTCCTTACAGAGCATCTGGAGCAGCATGAGAGGAGACAAGCTATTTCTTAGCAGCTGTTACATATACAATCATATGTTTATTAGAGCATCATGTGTCACACTGTAATAGCACATCAGGAAAAAACATACAATAGCATAGATAGAAGAGCTTGTTCAACACCTTTAAAGGAAAACAAACAAGATGGTAGTCCTGTACTAATAAAGTACATACATTGTATAATCTTCTGTGGCGCAGTCTACAGTCTGATAAAATTTCCATGATGAAAACTGGCTTTTGGACTTGGAAAGTCTGGGTTATAAATTGGGCGCGTGGAGTTTGATGTGGGCATTTACCAGTTAGGAAGGGTGTCATTAGAAGAAGCTGGAAGATTATGAGAAATGCAGGATACAGCGTATTTGGAGGAGAATTTTGAATAAATGTTTGGGGCGATGTATTGTGCTAAATCATTTTAGGAAAGTAGACCTCAGTTCCTACATAGTCTAAGCCAAAAACTCCAGGCAAACCTTCATTTTGAATCATGAACTAATCATCTATATCCCAATATAATCTGAGCGAGTACATTTTAATTTTGATGCTGAACAAACATCACATTTTACTATTTTTAGCAAATTCTTAATTTAATCTAACTCTGGTCGACTTTGTTTGATACAGAATATTCTAGCTTAGTTTCACCTCAAGTCCTACTTTACCTGAGATGCCATCTTGGTGCATCCTTAAAGTAACTGGGCCATCACAGTAATCCCTCTTATGCAGCATCACTAACCACTAATCTAATGTTCTCTTTCAGTAAAATGTAATTGGATTGGTCGTCTTTATGTTACTACCAACTCAGGTGCAAGAAGAATGGTGAATAGCTTGCCGGCTTTTGGCACAGCACCAATACGGCTCGGCACATTTAGAGGCAGAACTATGTCTCTTGTGATATTGATGAGCGGTGGATTAGTGACTGAGAGAGAAACATACTGCAGATACAGAGAGACAAAAAGACGCAAGGCATGTGCAGCTTTAAATACCTTAAATAGGTTTAGTGTACGTACCATCTCCTTATTTGGTGCCAGAATCTCCTCTATCATCATGCTGTCCCGCGTGAACGAGCTCCGGTTCAGCGTGTTGGACCTATCAGAACTGAAGGAACGCAGGCTTGTTGTGGTTGCCGTAGAAGTCACGGATTACCAAGACAACAGTGACATTGATGGAGAGGGAGGCGAGGAAGAGGAAGAGTTGGGAGTTGGGGGGGT
>OMLM01015322.1:4967-27417 GCA_900302695.1 Helostoma temminkii | reverse complement strand
GGTGGCAGAGGATGGCAGCGTGCAGATCGAGGGAGAGGAGGAGGTGCGAGGGAGGGGAGGCCGGGCAGGAGGAGGAGGAAGGGGAGGAGCAGCAGCGGCGGCGGATCAGGCGGCAGACGACAGTGACGCACAGGAGACGACGGAGATTATCACCTTTGCCGAGGCTGGTGAGTCCAAACTGCTAGATTCTGTTTGAGCATCAGCTTGTCCTTTAGCATCAGTGTGTGTGTGTGTGTGTGTGTGTGTGAGACAGAGAGGGAGAGGGAGAGAGAGAGAGAGAGAGAGAGAGAGAGAGAACAAACAGCAGCAGTTTGTCTGTGAATGTGTAAATGTGCATTTTTATGTGTTAATGGTATCAAGGAGTGTGTGTGTGTGTGTGTGTGTGTGTGTGTGTGTCCACCTGCTTAATTCCACCTGCGTACTCACTCAGCCGAGCTCGTCAGACACACACACACACACACACTCTAACCTCTATAATTGCCTCCTGCTGTTATCAGAGAATTCTTCATTATCTACTTTCAGTCAGAGGAGAGTCGTGTGTGTGTGTGTGTGTGTCTGTGTGTGTCTTAAAGCAGTAACAGCAGCGCAGCACTTCTCTGACAGACGGTAGTGAGTCTGAGAATGAAAAGGGAGCAGGGACAAAAGCAGAATGAGCTGCAGCTCATGAAATACCTGCCAGGAAGCAGCGGTGCTTTGCTCAGCGACACTTGGGCAGCCTGAGGTCAGGTGTTAACTGCAGCCTTCCTACGGCTGCTCACCTTTAACCCCTCGAGCACGTCTGCTCAACGTGCTTTAAACACCCTCAGATCCAGGTCACTGCGGGGTCATGACTCTCCTGTAGACTGATGCTTGTTGCCGTGTTTCCAGTTTTTGTTCAGATTAGTTTCTGAGAGTCTCAAATTGCTTTTGTTTGTAATCAGATTTATGATTTTGTCGTGCGGTGACACTTCTAAGAACGGGGAACTTTCCCCGTCGATTCCTTCCAAGATGCTTTAACATCAGAGACTCGTGAAACATTTTCGCTGTGAGAAAAGTTCCCGTCGTCCTTTTCCAGACATATTTTTTATTGACTGTTCAGTTGTTCCAGCACAAACAATAAGAAATCTGATTGATATTAGTTTTCTTTGGAAAAAACTGGGCAGCGATGTTAATGTCATTGATTTACGGCTGCAGCGTCTCTTCTAAAGCCCTTTATGTTTTCTATTTAGCATTAATGGATGTGAAATCCCTGCTCTGCTCTTTCCAGCAGCTCACCTGTCACTCAGGCAGTGTGGGCGGGACTGTGGCGTCCTCCTCTTTTTCTAGATTTTGTGTTGATATACTGTAGTTTGAATTTCTGTAGGCGAGAGTCTGGACCAGCAGATGGAAAAGGTTTTTATGAAGTGGATGTGAGCAGACAGGCTGAGAGCAGCAGCTTTATTTAAAGGAAAACACAGAATTGAATGTCAGTTCTGGATCTTCCCTCTGTCCTGGAAACAGCCAATTAGAGCTCCCAAAGCTTCAAAATGACTCTGGCTCATAATTCTCCTCCTTTTTCCTGCCGTTTGGTTTTTAACACCTGTTTTAATCAAGTTTAATTTAAAAGTTTTGTGGTTTATGAATGGCACTTGCACATGCAGACATGGTGCTGCTGTGTATATGAATATAGACATATACGGTGACAAAGCAGATGCTGCACATCTGAGATTTCACTGGCATAAATCAGTGGCGTTCATTTACACGGCACATTGAAACACCACTCAACAGCGCCATGCCAGCGCGCTCTGTGCCTGCACGTGTGGTGGCACACGAACACCCGGTGACGTTTCGATTTAAACTAGAAAAAAACAGGTGTTAAGCACTAAAGAGCAGGACAAAGAAGAAGAAAGAAGAAACAACGCTGGCTATTGTTAAATCTACATCCAGTGTTCCTCTATTTTAGCTCTGTGTTTGGTCTCCACCTACTAATGAAGGAAATATCTGACTCTTTAACTCTATATAGATAAACTTGAATTGAAGTGAATTAAACATTCCACTCTCTTCACCATCTTGGCTCTGTATCTGTCTGTGTAAGTCTTTCCAACCATGAAGGCTTTGTCACTTTGCACTTCTGACTAAACTTTGGTTTTAGGTTTAGGCACAAGAACGATCATGGTTTGTGTCGAAAGACCCGTTCACCCACACTGACCTGTGGCTCTGTAACGTCACACTCTCTGCTCCCGACAGACAAAAATCATAATAACTCCAGTGTGTGAGTAGTTTGCACCCAGCCAGTTCTGTGCTTTGTTAGGAATAACTGATGCATTCAGGGCCCTCAGTAATTATTTTAGGCAGTGGAGATGTTGAGTAGAGGAGCAGAGGGATGACTGGATTCTTGGCGGAAATGAAGTGTCAACCTCTGTTTAGCAGGTCCGACACAATATGTATCTGTCCGCTGGTTCCTTCCATCCATCAGCGTTCTGTTTAAATTCCTCTCCTCGGCCCCTGTTTACACACAGAAGACAATTAGGCTAATTGAACTTAATTGAACACATCATTAGCGACATTCCACAATCCGCTTTCATGTCTCTGCTGCGCTCTCTAACCTCGATGTGCCCTTCCCTGCTCTGGCAGACAGAATAAACCGGTCATTGTTGGATCTATTCTGGTGGTCGGCTCTGTCTGGGGATTCAAACCAGCGGCGCTGTGACGAGCTCAGAGGCCGCTCCACTGCCCTGCAACAACTGAGAGGAAGCGGTGAATCACAGCAGCTCAAAGAAACACAAAGAAAGACAGAAACATCCATCTGATATGAAAATAAACCACAATTAGCATGTTTCCTTTCACTGCTTTCTGTCTCCACACTCATGTTTCTCTTCAGCTGCCTTTTGATCTTTCTGCTCTTTTTCTTGGCCTTAACTCAGATTTTCTCTCAGCAACACATTCTCTCTCCATATTTAAGTTTTCTCCGCTGCTTTTGATCCATCTGAACTTTCACCCCATCTCCGTGTCCGAATGTTACGTGGCTTCCGTGTGTGTATAACACGTTTACGGTCGCGTCCGTGACGTCGTAACGCTGCTGGTTTGAATATCCGGCAGCTCGTTCTCGTCATCGCAGTCCCACAACATCAACTGGCTCTGCTTTGATGTGTGACCAGCCGCAAAAGATGCTCTATGTCTGGGGAGATGAATCACTCCATAGTAAACAAGTACAGATTGTGTCCAGACCTGCCGTGCACACACACACACACACACACACTCAGAAGAATCTGAAGGTGCTACAGCTCCAGAGGAGATTTTCAGGGTATCTATGAGGTACCTAATTCCTCACTGCATTAACAAGCTGCAGAAACAGAGAACAGATGAAAATCCACTAAAAATCTTCTGTAATAATATGTCGTCATAGCAGAAGCTAAAATTTCTTACATTATTAACTCTTAAATTATCCTCATGTCTACTGATAACCATGTTATAACATTGGATCTAAATGCTAACTAGGCTAGTTATTGCTGGAACAAACCAACTCCTTTCTGAACACACATGACCAGTATGAGCTGCTGTGCTCGTCTCAGTCTTCTGCTCAGACTTGTCAGTTTGTCTAAATACAAGTTGGCTTTTGCTGCTGTCTACCTGTCTGTCTTCAGGGTCGGGTTTCTACTCCCAAAGGTAACATAAATCATTAGAGCAGAGCGAGTGGTGTCTGCAGTACGATGAAAAATGGTCAGAGTGAGACATCTTGGTGGTTTTCTGCCAGCCACCCGCTGCGTGGTCCCTCTGGGGTAAATCACGGTGGACAGGAAGGCAGCGAGCGGTGGCCTCGGTAAATACAGGCTCAAACAGAGAGGGAGCAACAGGGGAGAGGGGGGAGAACCGGGGGAGGAATCTGTGGGAAACAGACACAGAGAGGGAAAAAGAAAGAAGTAAAACATTTGGACCTTGGTAACTGTCCCTGACTCAAACCACACAGAGAGACTGTGGTCACGTTTGTGTTTGTTGCTAATTGAAACAGAAGCTTCCCCACCCACCCACTCCCAGTATGGAACTGGACCGGCTAATTGTTAACTGCTGGTACATTAACAGGAAGTTGTTGCGTTATAAGGCATTTCCTGCAACGATAAAGAGACAAAACGATGAACAGAGCGTCTTCGTCGTCTTGGCCTCTGACTAACAGGTTTAGTGTCTATACAACCAGCTTTTCTCAAAATGAACAGGCAATATTGTGCTTGAGGTTTCACTTGATACGTTTAGGTATGATTAGTGTCAGACTCATCCAGCGACAGTTATCTGATCATCATAAGTATATACTGCAAACAGGAACCACACTGTTGTACAGTATCACTTTGACAAAATGGAAGAATGAAGCAGAAATGTAATACTTCCTGTTTACAACCCCCTAAGCATTCTGGAAACTGCAAATTCAACATCCAAAATGACTCCCACAATGCAACACTGTAGTGTACATGGTACAGCTAACAGTCCCACAGCACTGCCATTTTAAAGACAGGAAAGTTACTGCTTAGCAGCTGAAACAGTTCAGTGATGACACTGATTAGCGAACTAGCTGCTCACTGCTGAGTGGACATGAAAATCTCTGCATTCGTCCAACTACATAAGTAAAACCTCAGCCAGTACTATCATTATAAAGTTTTTTCAACCAAGGTACTGAGTCAAATTACGATTAACTTCACTGAATACAGTGTCTACTCCTTTAAAAACTTGTGATCAACAAGCTCGTCAACACTGGAAATGCGGTTGTTCATGGAGGCAGTGAACTGATTGTAATTAATGCAAAGACACAAACGTTTGCTCGTCATGTTGGAACAGCTACAGGCTGGATGGTGTAAATCAAAAAGCCTGCAAGACGTTGACATGTTTTTGGTCTTCATCAGTCGTGTTTTCTTGTTGAATTCTCTGAACACTCAAAGGTCTGGAGAGGACGTAGTTGTCTGTGAAACCTGAGCTGATTGTGGCAAAGTTTCTTCTGCATTTTAGTCTGTTGACTGTCACATTGGACTGCTCATCTGCCCTCTCATTATAAATAAACTGGCCTGGGAACTCAGACAGACACAGAACGAACCACAAGCTGGCACTGGCAACTTCAATTTAGCTCAAAACTTTATTGTCCCGAGAGAGAAATCTGGTTTTGTAGCCGAGGTCTGAAAATGAAAAACATGCTGTAGAATGACTTTGTTATAATAAGGAAAACACAAAAACAAGTGATGAGAACATGAGGGAAACGAGGCAGGACCCAGCAGCTGACTCTCCCGAACTCTCTCTCCTGCATGTAGTAGCATTTCACTGCTGGAATTGTTTTATAGTCCACTTTTATTTGGTAGTAACAGCCAGAGCACGTGACAGGACAGATTAACAGCATAAACCGACACTGTTCTGGATCAGCCTGATTTTCAAACTAACCAGAAACCCCAGTTTTTGCCTTGTTTTCCTCAAGTTTCACTTATTTTAATTCAACTTTATTGCCCCTCCAAGGGAAAGCTGTCTGGCAGCAACAATTAAAATACCACAGAATATATTCAGGACATAAACACATAGCTACAGTACGGAAAATATATAAAAGTAAAGGTCAAACATTCAACAAAGCTAATCCTCCTGTTTACCTCAGATTAATGTGTCTTGTGATTAATGTCCAGCATCTTCAGTGAGAACCCAGAGCGAGGGCTGTGGTGCCGGAGGCAGTTTGGTACCAAGACATTTCCCTGAACCTAACCAACTGTTTCTAGTTCCCTAAATCTAAATGTTTTAATTTACGATGGAAGCTAAAAACAACTTTAGCAGACAAACACCAATTGCGTTTATTTTTACCCAGTATTCATGTGTGTGTAAAATGTGGCATTAGGATAGAACCAACCATGAACCAGAACCTGCATCACCTGTGTACCACACATGACACCAGTCATTTACCTGGAGAACAACCAAAGCAAAGTTGTTGACATACGAAACCAAAGGGCAGAACTTTGGGTTGAACTTTAGATAAAACATTTTTAGCTGATTTACATTCATGTTTCTGGGAGGTGTCACTTCTAAATACCTCTATTCAGGCTGCAGTTGATTTCATATTAAACCCAGATCTCCGCCCTGTTTGTGACCCTGTCAGTGGAAAGCAGCAAATCCTCACACTGTTGTATCCACCACTCAAACCCTGTTTGATGTGACTGTATCCCAAAGGGTGTATACCATCTGAGCATGGCATGGTCCTCTTCTTCTTTTTCCCTCTGTCTTGTCTCTTTACTTTGATCCACCCAAATGTGAAAGCCCGGCTTATGACTAAATGACTGAAACAGCTTCAGAGCTACAAAGGCACGATTTCAGTAAAGTGTGTTCTGCTGAGACTTTCACTCTGCTCCAGCTGACGATGAGCGAGTTTGGCATTTAGGAAATTCCTCTCGTCAGACAGACAGGCTGCTTTAATGCTTCCTCTCCACTTTTGTTTACCGACCCTGACAGTGTTACATGTATTTAGTTTCACATCCAGAGCTGCTCATTGTGTGTGTGTGTTTACTAATGCCGCCAGCCTCGCTGACTCACATGTGGTGCCAATAAGGCCAAGCAGGGCGTCGACTCAGGGGATCTGGAGCTGATTTCTGTCCCACACAGCCTGTCAGTCCTCACTGAGGGCTTCACACACCCACCTAAACTAACCCTGAACAACCTTTAAGGTTTAAATCATCATCATGTGACAACAGGTGTCACCATCAACCAAAACACACTGTTTTGAAATGAAAAAGGCTTTAATCTTTAAATCCTGAAGAATTTCTTGGTTTGACTTGAGCAGATTAAATCAAGCAGGTTTATTTTCAGCTTTAACTACATGACTCTATCACTTGACAGAAGACAAACTATAGGTCTCATTACATTTTACACATATATTGAACATTTCTAACACTTAATTTTATAGGTCTGTAATTTCCAGTAGTTAATGTGGATGCTTCCACAGAGGACGTCTGTAATTTGGTACTAATTAGAGGCAAAGTTAGAATTTCCATAGTAGAAAAACTCAAAAGAAACCTAAGGAAAGCTACATTCAGTATTCCTTCATAGTTAGGAACTTTATACATGTTTTAGCTGTTTCTGTTTTCCCCATAATCAGAACCATAAAGTCTCGTTATTCCTAGGAGGCCTCATGGGAAATTATTAGAAAATACAGAACCCATAAAATAAAGTGTTACCGGCATTGGATCAAATTTAACCCTGAAAATGATTTTAAATGTCCCCTGAAGTAGCTTTAAAACATGTGTATGGGCTTGTTCCAGCTCTTTATTGAAGCTTTATGATGTTGAGGGAAATGTTAAGCTGGATTTAGCTCTCAGTGTGTTAAATACTCCCAACTCTAAACTTTAAGCGTATTTAACCTGGCAGGTAAACGTGGTTCTTAAACATTATTAGGAGTGAGATTCTGCAGGGGGTCGGTGCGGCCGCTGATCCCTCCGAATGTAAACTGAAGACACAAAGGAAATGGCAGACTCTGATCCCTTTAATGGTGAGGAGGAATCAAGACTCCACACTGTAAAAACAAATCAGCTGAAGACATTAATCACCTCAGGACATTTAGTTTACATGTTTTTAATCACTGGTGGATGAATCCATGCTGGCTATACTCTACTCTCTTCATACAAGTTTCTTTAGTTTATTTATAAAGCACCAATTCACAACTAATTTCAAGGCACTTTACAATGTTTAAGGTTTAAGACCTTACAGAATTTAACAATACAACTATATGGAATTATACAGAAAACCCAACAAATCGCACTGAGCAGCACTGGGAGACAGTGGAGATGAAAACTCTTTATCTGAAGAAACCTGCAGCAGAACCAGGCTCAGGGTGTGTGGCTATCTGCCTCGACAGGTTGGGGTGAGTGGAAAGAGAGAGAAACATACATACATGCAATGAGTTTTCCCAAATGTTTCCCTGGATATTTATACTCCCCACACTGTTTTCTTCTACCACTACCATCAGATCAAATCTGAGCAGTTGATTTTCCTCACCCCAGTCAATTGAGGCAGATGGCCACCCACGCTGAGTCTTGTTGTGTAGGAGGTTTTGTCCGTTAAAGTGAGGTTTTCTGCTGCACTGCCCTCTGCAGCCTAATCAAAGGGGACTTGTTGGTTTTCTCTCTAAAACTCTAAATTATATAAAACTTATGTGAATATGTGAAAAGCCTGGAGACGATTCTGTTGTGACTTGGTGATGAAGTAAATAAATTAAGCCTTGAACTGAAAACCATCAGATGCTCCTTCAGGGAAGTGTTTTCCTCTGGTTCCAGCCTCTAGATAGACTGAACATGTCTTCATGTTCCCTAGATGATGAATCCTGACTTTTTACTGAAATATCTTAACAGCTACTTCATGAAATTTGGTACTGATGTTTATGACCAAGGATTTCACACAGTGCAGAGGTGGAATCAGAAATAAGTACGGAGAGACTGTAATGTAAACGTCACAGACAGAGGAGATAGAGTGCTACATTAATGTTCCCATTAAGCTGAATGTTTGGACAGGAAGTCCTGCTGCACTGATCTGTCACATATGTCAGACACAACCTACTGTACCTACAGATTCACCCTTATCTCTGTCAGGTCATGTTGTCCTCACCCTGTCCTCTGATTCGTTTGTTCCTCGCAGTGAAGCTTTTTTCAGCTTGGAGTGTGGGAATGAGAGGAGAGGTGGAGAAGCAGCTGTGCAAACTGTGAATCCCAACAGAAGCTGCTCTTTCTTTGCTTTTCTCTCTCTTTCTTTTCTTCTCGTTCCCTTTGAACATTTGTTGCAGCAGCAGACAGTTAGAGGAGAAAGAACATGAATAACTGAACAGCAGCAGGTCGCAGAGGAAGAAAAGTTCAGCCCTCAACAACATAAAGGACTCCACCTGTTTGCATTCAAGTAGGAGTGGTGACACTATTCCAGATTCATTCTACTGCGTCCGACACCATGAAAACTCTCACATCTAAGGACACCGTGTTCTGAGATGTGACACTACAGTATTTGTATGTGCTGTACTGTAATTTTTGTAGTAGAAGGCAGCATGACACTGCACACAGATTCAGGAAGGTGCTGCGATCTCAACAAGCTTAACGCAGTCGACAGTCAGGTGTAAGCTCACTGAATCTCAACTGTTGAATGAGGGATTATGATGGACAACAGAGAACAGATGGGTTGAGTGCGTGTGTTGATCATTGTCGTGGTCTCAGTAAACACGGGGAACAAAGGACAGAGGGTGTGTTCAAAACCAGTATTAGCCACATCTCTGCTTAGGCTGGAGAAACTTCTTGGCCAGGTGGTTAGAAGAGGTACTGACGGTCCCTGAATGCACCTTTAAAGTCTGACTGAGGCCTAAACACGGCAGCGTAGTTCGATTTAAGACGCCGACACACAACAAGCTTCTGAGATGTCTCTTTAAAAATGAGAACAACTTTACTGTCCTCACATTTTAGTTTGATCACTCGTTAATTTTCCTCAATACTTTAAAGTTGAACTTTTACCTGTTGATGAAACGTGTCTAGTTTCAGCTGTTGAAGAAGCCCATGCAGAAAGATCCAGGCTGCTGTCGGAGCTTCCAGGTGTCCAATGACACAACCTTAATCTCCCAGACATCTGAGTCTCTCCTCTGTGTGTGTGTGTGTGTGTGTGTGTGTGTGTAGGGGATTAGGGAGGATTTAATAAGATTTATCATAAACCAACAGCCCTTTTAACAACATACCAAACAGTGTTTGTGTCACATGCTGGCAGGATGTCTTGTTTAGTTTTGTTAGCTGCTCAGTGAGGATTTGATAAATCAAATCAATATGCTGTGTGTGTGTGTGTGTGTGTGTGTGTGTGTCCAGAATGAGGCCTTATGAGTTGTTGAGTGTGTAAAGATCAGTCTTGTGTAAATGGAGGGGGATTACACAGAGAGATGAGCTGTGAGCAGAAGACTTGCAGAGGTCGGACTCAGTCCAGCAAACAGAAACTTTGTGTCTCTGGGAGTAAACGAGCTGCTGGAACTTGTTGTTTCTCACATGCATATTTTAACAAAGTGAGCGAGCTTCACATCATCATCATCATCAGTATTTAAACTGATTTCATTCCTGCCTCAAAGCCACTGGTCCCACAGCAGCTCTGTGAAAACTACCTTCCAGAGACCTGAAACTCTTTGTTCTGCTCCAGTGAAGGAAATCCCAACACACACAATCTATTTAGACAGTGTCGGTCCACAAACTGAAGTTAAGTCTCTACAATCAAAGCTCTGGTTTGTCTGCTGGTCAGTCAGCGCCGATGTGTTAGCTTGTTACTGTAAATACGATGGTGAAGGTTCCACATCTCTGGTCCTGATGATGAGCTGAAGCTGACATCTGATCGTGGTGTAAAGTAAATGTCTGAGAATGAGTTTGGAAAATCTGCTGAGAACGTTTTATCCAGTGACTCATCACTTGGATCCTGGTTTGGTGAAATCTGGTGTTATTTCACTTTAAAGCTGTGTTCTGGGGATGTTTAGCCTTTATTTGACAGACTCTAGTGAAGAGCTTCCCCAGCTGGACTCGGACCTGGGACGCTGCAGTGACATGGCTGTGTCCATCCGGGCTGCTCCCTTCTACTTTTAAAATCTAACCCAAACACCTACAGTAATGTTTAGAGTTCAGATTTAATTCTGGCATTAAACAAGCGGGCTGACATTATTCTGTCTTTTATTTTTGTAAACACAGTCAGTCCAACAATGTGTCAGTTCTCAGGACGTCTCTCAGATCCAAGTCCACTGGATCCCAGTGAAGACACCTCACAGATGTGTAGTTTGTGGTGTCTTCACGTCCACTTAATCCACACTTGGAGTCTACCGAGTGTCTGTGGCAGCAGGATGTGGCCTCAGTCCAACGAAGCTTCAGTGTGTGTTGTGGTGATGAGCTCTCTGTCAGACTGTTCTTAGTACGATCCGTCCAGTGAGACAGTTATAGAACCCGAGCAGGTTGATTCTCTATATAAGGAGCCTGGTCAGTGTCACACCAGCAGCTCCATCGTTTACGCTGCTGAGCAGAGCTCGAACAAAGACTTTTCTTCTTCTTCTTCACTTCACAGATGCTATTCTAAGAAACAATGAATGAACAGGGCTTTTATTTTTCAATCTTTCTGAAGTGATGATGATGTAAGTGAGATAATCGCCTCCAAATCGTCGGTTAAACAGCGTTAATGGACTCGCTAAAGTGCTGCCGCCCACACACACACACTCACTCACATTCACACACACACACACACACACGTTCAAGCCGTTCAACAGAGCATCACTGCTGCTGACATTCATAAACTCCAAAATCGTGACATGGACGCCTACGACTGAGAGACATTAGAGAGTGAGAGCGAGAAAAGGTGATGCAAAGATCTTATGTAACGAGGTGGATGGTGATCGAATGTCCTCAAACTGGTGATTAGCTCCAGGTCTGGAAACAGTGGACATGTGTGTAAATGCAGATTCTCTCAACCGTCTGAGAGATTCTTCAACGTCACGTCCAACCAAACTATAACAACAAGGTTGTAACACAACAGCTTCAGAGCCTCAACTTTTTCAATTTCAGACTGACTGTTTGTTGAACCAGATGGAGTCTGGTCATGTTGTCTCCAAACATTATATGTTACATTATACATTGTGAACTCATTTGGATTGTCAGACATAAACCTAGTTAAACACAACACTTCACCTTCCAGAATCCAGCCTCTCTAAACAGTCGCAGCTTCTCTGCAGGTTTTCTCTGACTCTCCAACTGCTTCATTCAGTTTTTCTGACGCGCTGCTGTAAATTCAGTCGTTCTGGTCGACACTGATGACAACACAGCTCCTGGTGGGAACCATTAGCTGGTTTATACGCTGCTGACTCCAAAACCTCCCACCACTGCTGCTGAGTCAGCAGGAGGAGTGTGTGTGTGTGTGTATGTGTGTGTGTCATGTTAGACACGGTAACATAATGATAAGTGTGTGCTGTGTGAGTAGATGACTGCATGGCTCAGATGTGGCTCACACACACCCACAAGATAACTGTGTGTGTGACAGACTGAATTTAGTTCAGTGACACACACTCAGAACTGTGTTTGTAGTTTCGTTTGAGATCAGTTATGGGTTGGACTCTGTTCTCACCTTCTCCCCTTGTCTCTGTCCCCCAGGTGAGTCTCAGGGTGTGGTGAACTTCGTCCTCTCTAAAGAAGGAGGTGATGTGTCTCTGGTGGAGCAGGCTAACGTCTGGCTCTTCCTCCGCTTGGCCAAGACCAACCGCAGTCGAGCCAAAGTCACCATCCGACTCTTCCAGCAGCGCCGTCTCTCCAACGGACACCCGTCTTCTCCGCAGGATGACGTCCTCCTGGCAGAGAAAACTGTAGACACCCGTCGCAGTGGCTGGCACACATTCCCAGTGTTGTCAGCGGTGCAGGCGCTGCTGCAGAGCACTGAGAGCTCAACGCTGAGCCTAAAGGTGTCCTGCCCGCTCTGCGCCGATGCCGGTGCCACGCTTGTCTTGGTCTCCGGCAGCTCAGAGACATCACAGCGTGCCAACCAGCGGGAACAGTCCCACCGGCCTTTCCTCATGGCTGTGGTCCGGCAGGGGGATGGCGGCGACTCAAGGCGGCGCAGAAAGCGCGGGCTGGAGTGTGACGGGAAAGTCCGTGTGTGCTGCAAGCGGCAGTTCTACGTCAACTTCAAAGACATCGGCTGGAATGACTGGATAATCGCTCCACCCGGTTACCACGCTAACTACTGCGAGGGCGAGTGCCCCTTCCACGTGGCGAGCATCACTGGCTCCACGTTGTCCTTCCACTCCACTGTCATCAGCCACTACCGCTTGAAGGGCTACAGTCCCTTCCAGAACCTGAGGTCGTGCTGTGTGCCCACACGACTACGAGCCATGTCCATGCTCTACTACAACGAGGAGCAAAAAATCATCAAGAAGGACATTCAGAACATGATCGTGGAGGAGTGTGGCTGCTCGTAAAGCTGAACTGGATCAGTCCAGAACAAACTGGAGACGCTCAACAAAGAGAGACACAGAGAGAGAGACAGGGAGGAGATGGAGGGAGGAGAGAAAATGAAGAGGTGACTCTATGATCATTACATCACTTTTATCTAACGCTTCGTTCCTCACCTCCTCTCTCCATCCCTCCGTCGCTCCGGGTCCCTCTCTGGGATAAAAACTCTTCTCCGGATTTGTCCAGCGGAACTCAGAGAAAGTCTTTATGGCACTTTCAGAAAAAAAGAAAAGAAAAAAAGAATATCTAATATATTTTTGTTACAAACGGAGGGAGTGACACTTATTTATGAGGCTGAGACGTTCAAGCACCACTCGACCAGTCAGACCTTGGAGAGACGAGGTGCCTGAAAAACTACGAACAAAACAATCTCAAAACTATGCAACTTGTTCACGTATTACAATCTTATTGTATTTTACTTTTTGTTTCTGTTTACTTTTTCTAAATGTACAAGAAAGAAAGAAGAAAACTCTTTTGTATTATTATTTTGGAAGTATAAATTTGTGACGTGTGTGTATGGTGGTGTGCGTTTTTGTCCATTCCAGTGTATGTATGTATGTATGTTACTGTGTGTGTATGTGTGTGTGTTGAGAGATACTTGAAAGAAAAAATTAGCCCGGCTGCTGGAACCAAACACTTCTTTATGTTACCATGGTTACCATGTTAATGTTATAATTAAGTATATTAATAATATTATTGTTATTGTTGTTAATATTTTATTTGGCTGCATTTGTGTTATTATGTCAGTTTTTTTTTAAAGAAACGTTACAAACGTTTATGTTTTGCACTATAGCAGCACTCAGTGTCCAGATTAGCTCAAATTAGAGCTTCCTGTCCAAGCGGTGGTCCAGGTTACAGATGTGGCTGAAGTCGCTCGGGGTCCAGAGTCTCAGAAAACACACAAAATGTGTCACCTGTAGGTTTCTGAAAGGCTCGAAACCTGAAGTTTGGGTTTAATGCTCGCTGCCAGAAAATCCTAATTTGGACAACAGCAGGTGGACACTCACGGCTGAGTCAACTATCAGTCAAGCTAAACACTCGAAACTGACTCATTTTTTATTATTTATTATTATTTTTTAAGTATTGAATATTAAGTATTAGGGCAAGGATTTCTGAAATAGTGGCGCCATGACTAGGTGGAAAACCCAAGCACCAAGACCTTAAAAAGAACGTCTCTAAACGATACTATTCAGACATTTCATTATTGTAATTGTTAAGTGTTACTTTGTAATGTAAATTGTCTAAATGCTGTTTCAAAGCCTTCCCCGAACTGCTGAAAATAAAGCTCTGATTCTAGCAGAACTGGTGGATCCTTCATTTATTTATTGCTGTTGAACGTCAAGTCTAAAATTACTGCTACAAACGTATAAAATCTCCACCACTCCAATAAAAACACTGAAGACCTGGTGTTTCTGTCACTACAGCTTTAGTTAAAAACTCTCCATTGAAGCTTTAGAGAATGGTAAAAGCTGAGAGAAGATAGTGGGTTCTTTCATTTAAATGCCACTTTAGTTTTCTGGCAGCTAGTGGCCGTTAGAGAAATCGCAGGTTGACACTTTAACTGTTGAGGCTTCTGATTGGAAAAAAACACGCAACACGTTAAATATTTAAAAGCATCAGTTAAATGCTAGGTAACTCATTTTATGTCTGTATCGAGGAAAATGATTAGATTGTGTAGAACATGGTATTAACCCAGAGCGCTAATCAACAGAGTGGTTGTATCGCTGGAGATCACCTTTACATGTGTCCAGTCCGATGACAGGAGAAATTTAGCTTAAATGGAGAAATACTTTAATTAGCAAATGTGTGCTCATGATTTCACATTTATCGAGAAAATTAAAGCACAGAAACAAAACATCAATGTCCATAAATGACTTTTCCACTCTTCTAATACATGAAGCTAGCATGTTAGCTAACGCCTCCATCTCCAAAAAACACAACAAAAGCACAAAAACCCTGACTTTAAGCTCTAGAACAAACCACTCACACTACAGTCAACTGTATCTTTTATTTTTGGATGGTCACTAGCTAACTGATAATGGTTAGCATTAGCTTACCGTGGAATGTGCTTTGTTTCAGTAAAAACAAAAGCTAAATACTTGACATTTAGTGTAGTTAGTGTATATTATTAGGAGTTATAAGCGATTTATGTACAGATGCCCTTGTAACAAGCGTTTTGTGTCTTTTGTTGATGTTTTAGAGACCTTATGGGTATAAATCATTAATATTTTCATTTAAATTAGGCCAATTACTTTTTTAAACTGATGTCAGGCACCTTAAGAATTAGTTGCAGCTAACTCAATGATTTCCTTACTTTACTTTAATCTTAAAGCGGCCTGGTATACTTTCCCAAAGCCAGAGATTTTAGAAGAACATATTTTCATTTTTTGTGAAAATAAGATGGAAGTTTTTGTTTGGAGGAAGTATCCAGTGTCCAGTATTAGTTTGCTTTAGAACACCAAAGATTTGTTTGCCATGTAATTTTGTGAAAAAAGTGATGAAGAAATTTGACTGTAGTTTATGATTCTCCGAAGAACAAATGTTTAAGTATAAATGTTTTAGCTTTCACAAAGAGGACTGTCTAATCTATGCTTAGTTTTTGTTTCCGCTTTTGATCCATGTGGAACAAAATTAGTCAGTTTTTCTTTGAGCTGTGATGTTTTTCTTTCTGGCCTAAGACTCAATTTCCTGTGATGCTTTACTTTCTATTTTATCTCATCATAGCTAAAACAGACAATCCACAATCACCTTGTTGGTTTTGGGGAGAAAAAAGATGTTTTTTCACATTTGGTCATTTCTGAGTGTTTTTGTGTCATGTGTTTACTTCAGTGTTGTCAACTTGTTCACCAAAAGTTTTGGAGTATTTGTCTCTTTAAGTCACATGTTTAGTTTGTGTGTTTTTGTTGTATCTGTTTTCTGAAGAGAACAGACTCTCTTCTTCCGAACTTTTTGGGACAAACTCAGTGTCCATCCAATTTGTACAAAATGCCAGTGCAGGGCCTCAAAGAAGAAGCAAGACCTACAAAAAAGGAATAAACTAGTGGTTGCAGTTGTTTTTTATCAAGGCAAAAAATAGTGACACTGAATGAAGTGGACGAAGAATAAAAAGTCTATTTTTTATTCTGTATATATGGAAATCAAGATTACAGTAAGTTGCATTGCTTTGTTGTACAAATCAAATGTGCTTGTGTCATTTTTCTAATCTAATTTATTTTACAGTACTTTTTGTTTTCTGCTTCACCATTAAAGTTTAAAGGATGTACACAAAGAAACTGTGTCTTTGTCCTTTAAACTCCTAATTTAAGCTTTTTGCTTTACATGCCAGAGAACAGTGAATATGCCCAGTGGTCCAGTTATCAGTGTAAAGCACCAATACATCCAATTTATTATCATGTATGAGAAGTCCTTATTCATGAAGCCACAGTGTTTGGGTTTGTTTCTTAAAAAAATAAGAATAGCTGCTGCCGCTAATTAATTACACCATTTATCACACTGATTCATTTCTCCACAGACTTCCGTCACTGCTTTTAAAGGAGGAATACCAGCACTATAAGGATGTTATTCAGTTGTAAAAGTGAATCTTCTCTGTTTCTAAACACTATAAGTCAATGTTGAGCAACAATTTGTCACCACCTTCCACCAGGTTATAAAGCTCCACAGACTTTTGGCTCTGGGTCATGTTGACATTCATGATGATATAAACCCTGCCTCGTTAAACACACATATTGCATATGTGATTGCAAAAACTGATGCTGAGCTTTTCGGCTTCAGAGGCTGAATGTTCAGGGTCGAGGACGAGGCCGCTGGAGCAACTCCAGTCAGCGAGGAGGAGACACAGCAGGAATTCATTTCCTCACACCGAGGAAAAAATGTAGGCTCTATTAAAGCTGTGATGCACGAGGGGAAGGGTCAAAAGGTCACCTGAAGCCCAGCGGCTTCGCTTCTCTGCCCTGTTAAACTTTACAGCTGCTAAAAGGCGACGTGTCAGAGTGTTTGGTCTGAGCTGCTGAAGTGGAAACAAAAAGTGGACATAACAAATTACGTTTAAATCAAATATTTAAAATTGACTCATCAGGTGCAACCTTCAGCTTTAATTTAAGTTTGGTGTTAACTATTCAGGGATTACAGACATTTTCATACGCACACACACCCATCTTTGTGGGATCATAAATAATGGAACAAGTGGCTGACAAGCAGTTGCATGACACTTTTATCGTCGTGGCATCATAGCAACGCTAACGGTCCCTTTGGCTTTACTAGTTGATACCCTTCGTGTCACTGTGAGCTGCCAAAGCACTGAAAATGCATGAGGATTCGACTTGGGATGAGAATGTGTTGGTAGGGTGTATACATTCTTTAAAATGACTTTTCACATGTTAAATGTCTGTGCTGCCTGGTTTTGGCATTTCATTGTCTAGAATATCTAAACGATATGTTCTGATATTTAACTCGTGTTCAGCTCTGTAGGGCTGCTGCAGAGTTTTGTCCTGTTCCACTCTGAGAAGTCAGGCTGCACATTTTACCCTCACAAACTCCTGTTTTGCACAGAAGCATTAGCTAATGACTCACAGCCGTGACAGAAAGCCAGACTGCTCTTCACCTCAGTGTAACAGCACCAACATTGTTCAGTCAGGAGCTGCTTTCTGCCTCTGGCTGCTTTTAAAGCTTGGTGCAGTGTGTGTTGTGGCTTCGACTACCAGGGCACACCAGGAGACCCAACAAACAGCAGCAATACAGTATGTGAGTGCCTGTCTGGCTGTGTTTGTGAAACCACTGTAGTGAGGCCACTTCTACTGAGAGAACATTCTG
Organism: Helostoma temminkii; assembly: GCA_900302695.1. Lineage (NCBI taxonomy): Eukaryota > Metazoa > Chordata > Actinopteri > Anabantiformes > Helostomatidae > Helostoma > Helostoma temminkii. The sequence continues at coordinate 9,661 of OMLM01015322.1, read as the reverse complement.
TCCAGTCCTAAAACCTTTGAGCAGCTGTTTGAGGGTTAAGACTTGGTTTTAAGGTCATGGTTAGTGCTGGGGTTAGGTATTCACCCCTACCCCTGAGAGTGCTTCCTTATTTCTGAGTTACCAGGGCTGAAATATTCCCTATGAAATGGGACAACCCTGGTAAACCCCTATGACTCATCAGTGGTTAACGATTTACCATTATTTCTTCTTTTCTTAGGGTTCTGGTAAAGGTTTTTGTCCGTGTTCACAGAGATGTGTGAGGCATTCTGAGTAATTTATTATCCCCTTGGTTCCAGATCTGCCTTTGAAAATCCTCAGTTTGAAGGGTCCCATACCACTTTCCCCTGCTGCCAAAGAGAATCACAACAACCTACATGAGAATGTGGAAACAGAGGTTCAGAGCTAAATGACAAGGATGAGAAGAAGAAGTGGAAGAATCTCAGCGTTAGTGATGGTTGATGTTAAGGTGGGGAGGCTGGGGAATCCATTAAGTCCGTGACTGTCCTCATAATGATAGAGAGACCATGTGTGCATGATGTCCCGTGACTAGCATTGATGAGGTAATGCAGGGTGGTTTTTCTGCTGTGAAGAGACACAAACTAAACATTACATTTACTTTTAGGATGAAAGGAAGGAAAGTGTGTGTGTGTGTGGTTTGGCTGATCTTTGGTCTTGTATCTGCTGCTCTGGTCTGGGTTTGGGACGACGTCGTCCTGTCATGAACATGTCTGATGTCACACAAGGATGTGAAACTCACTCATTACAGAATGCACATGTCTCACTAGACTTAAACCCACTATACTAAACCATCACAACTAAATCCCAAACCCTAAACTTCATCCTTACATTAACCAAAACCTCATTCTAACAACTGCATACGCTGCAATGAATTAGCATCGTAAAAGCACTTTGAGTATTAATATAGTACTATAAGTACTAGTATCAGGACAGACCAATGATGCCTTTCAGCAGAACAGAGCATGTTCACCATCGTGTTCAGTTGTGTAATGTTACCACTGATCCAGCCATTCTCCAAATGATGGTTCTCAACCCTGTCCTGCTTGTTATCCTTGTTATCCCTGCATTTACAGTTTCTGATTGGTTGAACACACCTGATCCAGGTTAGCAACAGTGGGTAGAACAGGTGTTGGTAAACAAGCAGGACAGGGAGCCTTGAGGACTAGAGAACTATTGGTTTTTATCATCTTTCTGTCTATGGGTCTGACTCTGCAGTGAAAATAGACTGTTAATGACAGGAGGACAGTAAAGTTACTTGCAGCTGACAGCAGCAGTAGCACATCAAAAGATCAGGGCGCTCCAGCTTCTCTGTAACTGTGAGGACTCAACACTTACAAACCTGCTTTTACGGCTTTTACAAATGCAAAAGTAGCAGTACCACAGTGTAGGAATACAAGTACTAGAACTGCACCCAGAAGTATTTGTATCCAAATACACAGTTCATTAATTATGCACACTGAAGGCAACAACTGCGCTCATGTTAAAATGCTTTGACTTCCTTTCTCCCTATGCTGCTGTTATGGAGCATGCACCATGTAAATACTGGTCCTCTCCACTGTAGCAGTAGGAACGTCTGAGTCTTGATCAAAGGCCTCAGCGGACCACAGCAGGGTGTTTCCCTGCCAGAGCAGCAGCCACTGTGGTCGACCAGCTGGTTAAAGAGCTGACGTGTCACTGTCAGTCTGTGCCCGAGTCAGGGAATACATTTGACATTTGGTCATAAGAATTTAAAAATATGACTTTTATCTGATTAACTGAATAATGTTTGTCTGAGTAACTTGTACATTTTTTGCATCTACTGTAGCAGCTCTTCAGTCACACATTGACACTGAGGGCAGAGCTTCCATGCAACTGGACTGACCACTGGGGCAACCCTTTTCTTTTCTTCTTTCTACTCACCCCAACCGGTCAAGGCAGATGGCCACCCACCCTGAGCCTGGTTTTGCTGGAGGTTTTTTCTGTTAACAGGACTTTTTCCTCTGCACTGTCTCCTAGTGCTGCCCAGAGAGATTTGTTGGGTTTTCTATATAATTCTACATAGTTGTATTATTATTAAATTCTGTAAAGTTGTAAAGTTTATGAAAAAATCTAAAGTGCCTTGAGATGACCTTTGTTGTGAATTGGTATGGTATAAACTAAACTGAATTGAACTAAACTTGGGGTTTAGTATCGTGCCTAAGGACACATCAGCATATGACAGCATGAATTTGACCCTACAGGTGGCGGAAAACTCCTTTACCTCCAGACCCAGAGTTGCAAACCAAGTATAGACACCATCTTCCTAAGTAGAGTGTAATTAGCAGTCCAAAACAAACCAGCCAAACTATTTTCATCCTTAAATCATCTAGACTCCCAAAAATCTGCCACAAACGAAAACAAGATTTAAAATCACTAGTTGAAGATATCACCTGCAAACACTGTGGAAACAAGGAAACCCCTGTGGATCTGACAAAAGGCCAAAATAGTTTGGACAGAGAAGTTAGAAAAACACCTGCATATGAACATTTCACAAACAACACAGTTAAATACACTAAATATGTTAATGACGCATTTCAGCTGTTTGTTGCTGCAGATCGCAGCTGTTTAGGAAAAGTTAGCGTCGCTGCAGCAGCAGCACGTCAGGATGGACAAACTTCATTTCAACTGATGCAGATGAGACCAGATCATATGATGTCATACGATCATCAAAGAAACATCTAGAAGAGTCTGGGATGGTTCTGCTGCACATGAGACGGATCAGATTTGGCTCTACTAAAGAAACTGGGTAATTTAACACGGAAGTTTTTCTTGACAAATGAAGACATGGACGATTTGCACAGGAATAGTATCACTGACGCCAATTATCGCAAATGACTGCATCTCCCTGTGTGATAGCTGCTCTGTGGAAAGGGACGTCGCTGAGCGTTAGCTTACAGCACACAGGGTGTGACAGCAGAGTCATTTCCCCTTCAGACCACTAACAGTGTAAACCAGAGTTCTAAAAGCCGAGTATCTCCACTGAGCAGGGCTCGGTTCTTTTCATGATTTTCATGATGATGTTGACTTTTTCCTAATTTCTGCTTGGGGCTGTTTCTAGAAACATTTATATGAGCCACATTCCAAAGATAAAGTCAAATATGGAGTCATTCCTTGGGTTAATAGAAGCTTCATTTACGGTCCAAACTGTTCTTCTTCTTATTAAAGTGGACAGAGGAAGCGAAACTGGTGCCAAAAGAAAACAAACCCTGCAAAGACGATCTGACCTGAAGGTTTCATCCACACTGAAGCAACAAATGTGGACAGAAACGAGATGAGATAAAGCCTCTGCAGGGTTTTGACTGAGAAAAACACAAACTCTCAGCCACGCCTTTTCTCTTTAGGATGTTTGTGTTGAAATTTTCATTTCCTAAAACTCTGTTTATTGTTTTTCCTGTAGAAACCATATTTAGTATTTTAGGAAAAAGGCTTATTCGTGTTTTGTTTTTAGGGAAATTAATCTCATCTGTCTGTTCAGTTCAGAGCTGGAGTCAGGACATGCCTAGCTTAGCTTAGCATATTAGCAGTCATGCTCATTAGTCAGTGATTAATTCATACACACAAGCATAAATGGTAAAGACTTGTGATTGTAAGGGCAGTGTTGAGCTGGAACTAGCAGCAGCAGATGAGAAGATGCTGCACAGATTCAGGTGCCACAAAAGTAACGGTGTAAAAATGACATCAAAATCTATTCAAAGACATGGGAACAGAATAATCTAGATTACAAGGTCAGGCGGATCCAGTTGTGATCGTCCCTAAAGACTTATCCATTGTGCTGTTGAGAGACTGGTGTTTCTCAATACAGCGTACCGGAAGTGCGAAGTCCAATACTTGGAAGTACAGACTTGGAAACTCAGAGGATAGACTCCTGAGGACACTCAGTGGAGACTAGTACAACTGTAGAAGAAACATAGAAAGCACCAGTTGTGCAAAATGCTTGATAGGATATTTTGCTCCCCAAGGCCACACGAGTCCGTTCCCAGACCATCCTCGATAACATGGATGGAGCTAGAACACTAGATGTCTACTTTGGATTGGAACCATTTCACAAGTAGAAGTTTGCTAACTGAGAAACGCCTATTGTGTCGGTTTTTCTCAGCACTTGTCTCCAGGTCTGATCCTATGTCTCTTCAACGTCTGATGGATTTTAGGTCTCCTGGCGGTTTCCAGGAATGAAGGGATGAGAAGGAAGCATATAAAAATCCATAGCATGAGTTGGCAGAAGACAGACAACAAAATCTCACAAAACCTACTAAAACAACACAGAAAGGCAACAATAATAATAATAACATCCAACACAATCCTTGGATTAGAAACAAACATTAGAAAGCAGAACAGTGGGAACAAAGGCCACAGAGGTAAAGCATAAAGAACAGGTAGGCGATCTAGCGGGGGCTCTTGAAAACAGGCTGGTGTCTGTCACAGGTGACTAACAGGTTACAGGTGGACTGAAGGAGCCAGAGGAGCGTCTGGAATCTGGGAAGCTGCAGGACTGGAGAATGTGGCATTCCAGGAATGTTAGTGAATGAAGGAAAGACAACAGAGGAGTCACTTAATAAGACTGAATGTAATAATAATAATTATTAGATGATGAATTATTAGATTATTAGTGCAGTTGCTGTGACCTACTTATATGCACAAATAATATTAGAAGGTAACTG